>VWZE01024906.1:61953-87717 GCA_013396675.1 Eubucco bourcierii
GGGGGGGGGAGGTGTGTGACCTAGAAAGGAGATGTACTGTATGAATGATGTAGGGAGCCCAGAGAGTGAGACCTCGTCACTCTATTTATAGCCATAGGCAGAAATAAGCCCAGTGTAAAGATGCTGTGCTTCACTTACTGCAAGGATTTTTAATTATGGGAACTGAATAATCATAGAATCATAGAATCATAGAATGGTAAAGTTGGAAGGGACCTCAAGGATCATCTAGTTCCAAACCCCTGCCATAGGCAAGGACACCTCCCACTAGTACAGGTTAATAATAATAATAATGTAAAAATAAATGAATCATGAAGACAAGGAACAAAATACCAAGTGTTGATCAAATCTCAGTATTGTCCAGTTTCTTCTCTTAGGCATTCAGTTTGTCAGACCTCCAGCTGTGCAACATGAAGCAACAACAATTCAAATCTATAGTTCCTAAGCAAGCTACCAAGCCCATGTAAAACTTGTATTCAGCTGATCCTAGCAGTCTCACCAGATCCTTGGAAGTACAGAGGGCCTTTTTGCAGCTTTTCTTTGGGGAACAGGTATTTTCTTTCTGAAATGGGTACAGAGGCTCCAGCACAGTTGAGAGGATTCAGACACACACACACACGCACACGCACACACACAAAAAAAAAAAAAGTATGGAAGAGCTTTCAGAGTCTAGAGAAAACAATGCAGATTGCACATGTCTGATTTTATTTCAATTCAGATTGGATAAAGTGCAAAGAGAAAAGATAAAAGTCATCACTCCCAGGAAATCATGACGTAGGACAGCTTTACTGTCCACAAATCCCACTGTAAGCTGCTAGCTACTTCTCCTGTTACGCTTCCCTGACATCTAGTCATAGCACAGCATCCGTGCTAGGTGCAGGAAAAGCCCCAAACTTTATTGCTGGACATCAGTGGAGTCCATTTGTAAGTACTTGTCACAATAACATGAGTCTCTCTCTTATGCCTGCTCTTAATTTAAGCCTTAATTCATACGACTGCCTCTCCCATTTTCAATAATGCTCTGCAAAATCACTGGCAAGCACAAGAGAGTCCAGGGACCCACTTAAACACATTTAAGCTACATACAAAGAGCTAAGGGAGTTATTTCAGCCCTGCCTTCCAGAAAAAAAGCCAAACCAAACACATGTAAAATCAATTAGCAGTTTTGCCTTTTTGAGCCTCTGGATGCAGCAGATGTAGCACACAGACTCCCTCACATCCCATGTTTAGAAGACAGCCCTAAGAGTGTGCATTTTGGTCATGGAAAAAACAAAGCCACTGATTGCTGTTTCAGTTGTCATCAGAACAGACAGAACCTCGCTGAATCTTGTCTGCTTTCACTCTACATTTCCTCCTTTGCACTCTGTGCTGAGCTGCAGCCTGCTCTGAAGATACACTCTCAAACGACCTTTCCTGGAGACTTCTCTACTTGTAATAAGATGAGGAGCTGCAGTGATTTCCATCAGCATGCTTTCTGACACAGACACCTGTAACACATTCCCTCTTGTATTATTCTTCCACGCCAGAGGAGCACATGCTCCTGACAGGCTAAAGCTGACACAAACCAGTGAGCAGGCCGAAGCTCTGGAGAGACAGGATCCATCACTGGCCCACTGAAACAGCTAACTAGTCACCAAGTAGCAACACTTGTAGTATAGAGCCACTAACAGAGGAGGCACAGATTTGAAGTGTTTCACCATAATGAAGATGTCAGCAAACAGCCCTACTGACTTTTGCTTTTGAGCAGCCACCAAAAGACATTACTGCTTTCACAGGTCTTGTGGCTTTGCAGAATCAGATTGGACTGGGTTAGGAGGCACCTCCAAAGGTTATCCAGGCCAGGCACCTCTGCAGTCAGCAGGGGCATCCTCAACTAGATCAAGTTGTTCAGAGCCCTGTCAAGCCTCACCTTGAAGATCTCCAGGGATGGGGCCTCAACTACTTCCCTGGGCAACCTGTTGTTCCAGTTGTTTAGGAACAAGTAAAGAACTCATTCCTAACACAGTTAACGACTCAAAGGATGACAGAATAGTTCAGGTTGGAAGGGAGGACATCTAGTTCAGCCACGTAATATGTAGTGGTTATAAACACCAGAGTGGAAACTCAGCAGTTGATTCTAATCCTAACATGGTTTAGGGTTGAACTTTGTAGAGTAGGGTTAATGGTTGGACTTGATAATCCCGGGGGTCTTTTCTCACCTGAAGTACTCTATGATAAATCCATTCATGTCATTAGCATCAACTCTCTACATCAAATGATGGAACACAAGCCTAACCAAGGGAGTTAAACACCCAATTCCATTAACTTCCTAACAGCAACACAATCTGCTCTTCGGCTATTTGTCTCACCTTGCTTTGTCCACATTGCTCAGTGGAAACTATTGTCAGTTTTGCTTGCTAGCAGAACCCCAGCTAAAGGCTGCCAGCTCTGCGCCCACCCGTGTGTTGTGTTCAGCATGTTGAAAAATGTTTTATACAGTCAGACCTAAGAGTGCCAGCTCATGGCTATGGAAAAATATCAAACAGTTACTGAGGAGAAAACTTAGATAAATTACCAGCTGTTCACTGAGTGATGTAGTCCTTCCAACTGACTCCTCCTGTCTTATCTTAGGAAAGTGCAGCTTTAGTTAGGACACTTTGTACTTTCCCTCCCACCAGTCAGTCTCACCTCTGTGCCGGGCAAGATCATGGAGCAGATCCTGCTGAAGGCTCTGCTAAGGCAAATGGATTGGTGGTACCCAGTAATGGCTGCACCAAGGGCAGATCTTGCCTGACAAATTTAGTGGCTTTTTATGATGAAATCACAGCAACAGTGGACAAGGGAGGGGCAACTGATGGCATCTACCTGGACCTGAGTAAGACATTTGACTCTGTCCCACATGGCATCCTGGGCACCAAACTGGAAAAACATGGACTGGATGGGTGGAGCACTGCTGGGTAAGGAACTGGCTGGATGGTGGCACCCAGAGAGTGGTGATCAAGGGCACAATGTCCACCTGGAGACCAGTGCCAAGTGGTGTCCCTCAGGGGTCAGTGCTGGCACCAGTGTTGGTTAACATCTTTGTCAGTGCCATGGACAGAGGAATCAGTGCACCCTCAGCAAGTGTGCAGATGACACCAAGCTGTGTGGCACAGTCGACTTGCTAGAGGGCAGGGATCCATGCAGAGGGACCTGGACAGGCTGCAGAGCTGTGCCCAGGCCAACCTCAGGACATTCAACAAGGCCAAGTGTAAGGTCCTGCACCTGGGTAGGCACAATGCCAAGNGTGTGCTGGGCTGCAGCAAGAGCAGTGTGGGCAGCAGGGCAAGGGAGGGGATTGTGCCCCTTGGCTCTGCTCTCCTCAGTCCCCACCTGCAGTCCTGTGTGCATTTCTGAAGCACAGGAAGGACATGGAATTGTTTGAGCAGATCCAGAGGAGGCCACCAAGATGTTGAGAGGGCTGCAGAAGCTCTGCTGTGAGGACAGGCTGAGAGAGTTGGGGCTCTGCAGCCTGCAGAAGAGAAGGATTCCAGGAGACCTTAGAGAAACATTCCAGTATCTGAAGGGGGCTCCAGGAAGGCTGGGGAGGGACTATGGACAAGGTCTTGCAATGCCAGGACAAGGAGCAATGGGTTTGAAGTGGCAGAGGTGAGATTGAAAGTGGATGTTAGGAGGAAGTTGTTTGCAGTGAGGGTGGTGAGACACTGGCACAGGTTGCCCAGGGAGGTTGTGGCTGCTCCCTCCCTGGAGGTGTTCCAGGCCAGGTTGGAGGAGGCCTTGAGTGACCTGTACTAGTGGGAGGTGTCCCTGTCTACGGCAGAGGGTTGGAACTGGATGATCTTTGCGGTCCCTTCCACCCTTCCTATTCTATGATTCTATGATTCTATATCACTAATTACTGTCACTAAGCCATGAAGAACTACTCCAAACCAAGTAATTCCTCTTTATAAGTCATCAAATTCTTTGGTTAGCTAAAATATTTCACTGAAAAATAAGTCAGTGAGTTATAATTGATTCTTATATCTGGTTTATGTACAAATAAAAGAGCATGTCGTTCATGAGGGCCTTATTTTATACAAGAAATGAAATTAGGAAGTTGGGTTTTTTTTCCTCTCAATTCATCAAGTTTTAAAGTTAAATAACTTCTTTTACTGAGAAGAATCAGCAATGTGAAAACAGGTCAGATTTTGACAAGTCTATGAGTTACCTCACGGAAAGTCTATGAGGAAATTGGAGGCTTTCTGGGAAGCTCACACACATCATATTTCCATTGCTGAACAAATAGTGAAATGATGAAAACAGGAAGGAGGTTTTTAACCATACCCTTCTGTCTTTGTTTCTTTGTCTCCCATTACATTTCCAAGCCTTTGGATACTCCTGAGTCTATTTGTTCCTAAGTAAGAAACCCCATACTTATTTTTTAGTTATTTATATGCACAATTATACCAATCACATGCTGTTCTAACAAACCAACAGACAAGCCCACCACAGAGATCTTAATTGTTTCTTTTCAATGAGCCAAATATTACCAATTATACTTTTCAAGGAAGAACAAGTGGCAAAATTCCTGCCTTGGCAAGGGGGATGGACTTAAATCTCTGGAGGTCCCTTCCAACCTCTAAGGTTCTGCGATTCGTAGCAAATCCTAAATGATCAGGTTTACATGTTTTGAAACTGAGAGAGCAAATACAGATTGGTGTCTGGTCACAAATGACAGGAATGCAGTTAAGAAAGCCTCCAAGTAACTTTAGTACAGACTGAGTCTTCAGGAAGATCCCCTTGCCAACCAGGAGCATGTTAGAAATCATCTGGATCAGTTTGAGGTTCTGTGGAACTTCATGGCCAGGAATGGGTCCCCCATCTGTAAACATCAAACTGTGCCACCATTTCCAGGTCAGATTCATCTGAGTCAGACCATGGGGACAAAGCAAGAAGTCCATTTAGGATATGCAAAACAGAAGGCAGACTACTGTTGGAAAGATCAACAGAGGTTAAGAGCTGGGGAGGGACTTGCCACTGCCCTTCCTGCACCTCCATGGGCTCCAGCCAAGAGGGGTCACATTCCACAACGCCACACCAGCAGGGCCTTAGATGCTACCACAGAAACAAACCTCACTCATATTACTGCAGATCTTCAGTTTTTACTTTGAGGCTCAACATTCAGAGCTGAGAGCTCTGCTGCTTCAAGGCCAAAGTAATCAGTGTTTTACACAACCGTGCCCACATAGAGGACTATCGATGACCTGCTTCAAACATTCTTTTACAGCGTTTCCATCCCTGTGACTGCTCACCTATATGTGTTGAAGATAATCTTTTTTACAACACAGGTAGGTTAATGATTCTTACTAGTGTACAAGGTGTACCCCATGTGCTTGGCAGAGAGAATGACTTGGTGTGCCCCATAAAAAAAATACATGAGAAGTGAAAGAGTTTGTTTTAATTCTTTCGTCCTGGCAATGCTAAAACCTAATCCAGAACAAAAGTAGCTAGAACCACAGCATTCCAAGCTGACCTCAACAAAGAAGACTGGGAAGGGAACTCTGCCAGCCAAACGTGCCACAGTCTCCAGAAGCATGGTACACATGCACTTCTGTATGACCTCCACAGGGACTGCCAGAGGCTCTACACCTTCAAAAATCCATGGCCTGAAGACAGAGATGCAAGAGTTCACATCCCTTCTGCAGTTGTTTCACAAGGAAAGACTTCAAAGTTACTTCAGGTGTTTTAGTCTTCCCTCACATTTATGAACCTTGCTGGGTACAAATGCAGCAGGCTGTGATTTGGTGTAAAACTCACAGTGTCCTGATCTGCTGTCATTGGAAAAGAGGCACCTCCCAGCTTGTATGGATGCAGGTAGGTCTCCTGAAGGCCTGCCCATCCTGTGAGTGACCACCACCCCAGGAAAACTCATGCCTGGGACACCATGGTCTCAAAGTATAACCCAAGGAGATGAAAAATTTTGATTTTATTCAACTTTCAGTGCTTGCAAGTCTGAGATTCTCTCTCAAAAGTACTCAGCAGCAGCAATCTCAGAAATACATTCGAGATCTTCCCTTTGGCTTGGAAGAGACAAATACCAACCTAAACCAAAACTGCTAGCCCTTAGTCCTGTGGGGGACATATGTGAAGAGTTCTTGACACACACAAGCCCTGAAGGCTTTTTGTTGGGTTGTTGTTGCTATTGTTTTGGTTTTTTATTTGTTTCCTTTTTTGTGGATTTTTTAAAAATAGGTGTATTTATTTAAATTGACTAAATAACCTCAAAACATTTCTCATCAAACCCTGAAGGATTTTCGTTGGGTTGTTGTTGTGTTTTTGTTGTTGTTTTGGTTTTTGTTTGTTTTCTTTTTTGTGTGGTTTTTTTTTTTAATAGGTATATTTATTTAAATTGACTAAATAACCTCAAAACATTTCTCATTGCATAACTTTTAAATTCCTCTCCTGAGCTTTAAAACATGACATTGGGTTAGAACTCTTTGGCTTTTAGAACTCTTTGGCTTTTAACAGCATTTTTTTTGTAGCAGCAGATTGAGAGCCTGCTGACGTGCAGGTTGCACATGGCTATTCCTGCAGGAAAGCCGAGATGAACCCAGGCTCCCCGAGCCAGCAGATGCAATACCAGCAGAGGGAGCAGTCATGAACTCTCAGATCCAAGGGCATTCATCCCTCTGAGGAGCTCCCATAAACTTTAACTACAGGACGCCAGCTCACGTTGAGCGTAACAGTGAAACAGAGAGGTGAGTTCTCCGTAACGCTTATCAACCTTTTATCTCAAGTAAATGATTAATAGTAACAGATCCCGGCAGAACTGCTCCTCCTTCTGCCCTGCATAGTCAGACCATCCTTTTCTTAACAAGAGAAACCTTTCAAAAAGAGGAAGTGTGCTGGTTTGAGGCTAATTGGAATATTTTAATAGAGAAAATTACACTATAGGCTGTGAAAGGAAAACAGTGGTGATGTCTACTTCACTCACAGGCTTGCTGAAAAACAAAAAATTGTTTGGGAACGATAACCAAAATATATAGATAAGTCAGTCTCTGTCTGTCTCTTGCTGGGAGAGCTTCTCGGGTGGTCTAGCAGCCTCTGGCTCTGACTCCTCTGCTGATTAATCCTCACTAACCACTTTTCTTCTAACCTCCCTGGCCGATCCTCCTAATTTACCCTGCGCGTAAGGCAAATCTTGGGGTAAGGTACAGGGGTGGGGAGAAGGTGGAAGGGTGGTTGGGAGCCCCTCCTGGGGTCTCTGATTTCTGGGAGGGGAGTTGTGTTTCTGTATTCCCTGTCACTTGTCTATGTCAGTAACTATTCCTGTCTGTTGTGTCTATCTCTGCTTGTCCATTGTGCTGAGCTGTAAATAGAGCTTCAGTCCTTAACTTCCAGCTGCCTGAGTTCTAGTCTGGGTCATTTTACAAAGTGTGGGGGCACAGGGAACTCCCAAACCTTCACAGGAAGGAACAAATTTCTCCCTGTTTGTAAACTGACATTCCTAATGGGATGTGATAAGATAACGTTGCAGACAGACACTGGTGTTTAAAATGTTTGTTTTCCCTTCTGATCCTAGAGACAGAGTAAATGGAAGTGTGTGTTGATAGTTGGCTATCTGTGCCGATTGGCACGGTGGTGTAAATCTGTCTGCTCAGTGATGTGCAGGTGGCAGGGCTCATTGGGAAACGGAACTGATCCTCTTCACTTGAGCAAAAATGAGCCTCTGGAGCGTAATCATCTTCCTGTCTGTTCCCCCTCTCTCGTCTGTTCTGAAGATTATAAAGGATGCTGTGTGCTCCTCTGTTCCATGGGCCAGCAGGCTTCTCAGTTCTCTCCAGGAGAGTGGCAAGCGCAAAGAATAAGAGAGAAAACTTTAAAACCTCTGGGCAAGAGGGGATTTGGTTTCCTTCAAGAAGAGATCAGACAACCTACTCATCCTGTCCTGCATCCCTCCAGCTCTGCTCCAGGTTCTTTGATAACTGTTTTATTTAGTCCAGAGACAGTGGAAAAGGTGAAATTAAACACAAAGAGTCTGTTAGATACTTCACAAATTTAGTCCCCCATTCTGAGAAACCATAAGGTGTTTGTCATGACATTCAAACGAACCGAGCCACGGACTCCAGCCACAGCACTGCACCACAGATCCCAAAGCACAGGACTGCCTTCCCCAGTCTGTGGGAGTGTTCCAAGCTCCACATTGTTTTGACAGGAATGGGAATGACTGAAGGATGATTGCCCTCAGCAGCAGCCATGTAAGTTCACCAAGCGTTAATCTTTCCTCGCCTAGGGTGAAGTCTGTTGTACAACAGTGCCATCAGAGCTGCTTCCCCCAAGTGAACTGCCATTCACATGAGCTGTCTGGAGATCAGCCTCCTTCTTTACATTTTCCTTTAGTGGCTTCTTCAGCTAAGATTCTCTAGGCAAAGGAATAATATAAAAAACAATGCAAAACAAAACCCGTTTGAAAACCAAACACCATGAATTACACTTCCCTACCCACTGCACCTCACCATGAGGAGAAAGGAGAGACATCTTTCAAAGCAGGAGAGAGAGCCACAGAAAAGTTAGGAGGTATATCCATGGTCTTGCAGGTAGTTACTGCGCAAAGCAACTTGAGAACCTGGATCTAAATACCGCCAAACATTCAAGTTTAACATTCAACATTAAAACATTCAAGTGGCCACTTTCTCCCCACCTAATGTTTTTCATTATTGATGCTATATGTGAAGCTACATTTCATAGTCCTTCTGGGTTGGCATAGGTCATTTTCTGGTTCTGCATATTCTGTTTTTCCCAAGAGAGGCTTATGCAATATCCTGACGTTCAAACAATAATGGAGTCATGGAAAATGTGCTCTTGCATGAAAACTTAGAGAGGGGAATGGGAGGAGATGAAGAGTTATCCCATTATCCTCAAGAGTTTCAATTTAAACCAGCTGTACAATAAGTAACTTCCCACTGTTTGCCACAAACACTGAAAGGATACTCTCTGAAAGCAAATCTTCTTGGATCAAGAGTTCGTATTTACCGTGATGATAACACCACACATACCTCCTGCTGCTTCACAAACAGCCACGCCAGATTCTGCACAGCTTCAGTTTCCAAAAGCTGCACAGCTTCAGCACCAGGACTTGGTTTTCTGCCTCCCACTGTACCATTTCAGGCTGGGCAAGGAGTTTGCCCCAGCACTAAGAGAGCATGGTCCCTTAGGAAAACCTGTCTGCCGCCTCTTCTTTCTCGTCTGTGGCAGCGGTGAA
Organism: Eubucco bourcierii; assembly: GCA_013396675.1. Classification (NCBI taxonomy): domain Eukaryota; kingdom Metazoa; phylum Chordata; class Aves; order Piciformes; family Ramphastidae; genus Eubucco; species Eubucco bourcierii. The sequence goes on from VWZE01024906.1 coordinate 71,171, forward strand.
GCCCAAGCTCTACTCTGTGATCAAGGTACAAGTACATCCCTGCCTCAGGAAACTGTTCTGTGAAATTCAAGTTGAGGTCATCTTAGGTTTTTCCCTTCAGCTGTGAAAGGGAAGGGATTAAAGTGAGTCTCTTTCATTCACCCAGTCACCTTTTCACATAGCTTAGAGGAAAGAAATTCCTTTCAGTTTTCTATATACTCAATTTGTGTGCAAATAGGCAAGGGGCTCAAAGGCTCTCAGGGGACACACACACACATTGGTAGAGGGACAACACACATTGGTAGAAAGCAAGAAAATCAGATCTGTGATAAGAAACAGCCAAAAATATACACTGTGTGATCCTTCACAGTATCACAGTATCACAGTATCGCAAGGGTTGGAAGAGACCTCAGAGATCATCAAGTCCAACCCATCACCACAGCCCTCAAGATTAGACCATGGCACCAAGTGCCATGTCCAAACGTGCCTTGAACACCTCCAGGGACGGTGACTCCACCACCTCCCTGGGCAGCCCATTCCAGTGACAAATTACTCTCTCAGTGAAGAACTTCCTCCTCACCTCCAGCCTAAACTTGCCCTGGCATAGCCTGAGACTGTGTCCTCTTGTTCTGTCACTGGTTGCCTGAGAGAAGAAGGTAACCTCCTCCTCACCACAACCACCCTTCAGGTAGTTGGAGACAGCAATAAGGTCCCCCCTGAGCCTCCTCTTCTCCAGGCTAAACAGTCCCAGCTCCCTCAGACTCTCCTCATAGGGCTTGTGCTCGAGGCCTCTCACCAGCCTCGTTGCCCTTCTCTGGACACGTTCAAGTACCTCAATGTCCTTCCTAAATTGAGGGGCCCAGAACTGGACACAGTACTCAAGGTGTGGCCTGACCAGTGCAGAGTACAAGGGGAGAATGACCTCCCTGCTCCTGCTGGCCACACTATTCCTGATGCAGGCCAGGATGCCATTGGCCTTCTTGGCCACCTGGGCACACTGCTGGCTCATGTTCAGGCGGGTGTCAATCAGCACCCCCAGATCCCTCTCTGTTTGGCTGCTCTCCAGCCACTCCCACCCCAGCCTGTAGCTCTGCATGGGGTTGTTGTGGCCAAAGTGCAGCACCCGGCACTTGGATTTGTTGAATGCCATCCCGTTGGACTCTGCCCATCTGTGCAGGCGGTCGAGGTCCTGCTGCAGAGCCCTTCTGCCCTCCAACCCAGCAACATCAGCCCCCAGCTTGGTGTCATCTGCGAACTTGCTGGTGACTGACTCAATGTCCTCATCCAGATCATCAATGAAGATGTTAAAGAGGATGGGGCCCATCACTGATCCCTGGGGCACACCGCTAGTGCCCGGCCTCCAGCTGCATGTGGCACCATTCACCACCACTCTCTGGGCTCGGCCCTCCAGCCAGTTCCTAACCCAGCGCAGAGTGTTGGCATCCTTCAACACAAAATCCAGGACCTCTGCCATACAAATGTGGCTACAACCAAAATCTACTAGCAAGATATCACAAGGCATACAAATGCTGAAGGATATTTAACTACTTAAATGATGTAAAAGAAGATAAGAACATACACTACACATTTCCATTTTACTTGATAACACAAAGCATGGTTTAGGTTTTGTATCTCTGCATAGAAAGGCTCCAAGTCTGTCCAGCTGGTAGCTTGTCAATGGTTAGGGACAGACACTGTAGATACCTCTTCCCAAATGGGAAAAGAAAGGGAGTAAAAGAGAGACTTATGGTTTGGGGGAAAAAAAAATCATAAAACTACTTTAATGAACAAGAAATATATACAAACCCAATACTCTGAGGGCAACTGGTCACCATTATTCTTGATGCTGTGGCAAAAGAGCCAGATGACAGACAGAAAGTAGACTCAGGAGCTGAATTTCTGAAAGCAGGAACTCACAGATCAGGACTGAAAGCAAAACAGGTAGAGCCCTCCTCTGATGCCAACCACTGAAGAAGAGTGAAGAACCTGACTCTTGGGACACCTCAGTTTTATGCCAAATATTAGGTATTTGGGTTGGAGTACCTTGTTCATTTTAGGACCAGCTGAACTATCCACACCTCCCTGTAGGTGCCCTTAAATGAAGTACACAAGATTTAGCAGTGATCTTGGTCCACATGCCAATTCTGGGTACTAACTAGGAACATCAAGTGTTACCAGTCCTAGAAGCTGACACAGCCTTTAACACGTGGTATTAATTTCATAAAGTGCAGGTACTTAAGAAGAGGCTGCGATGAAAAGTAAAACGACTGAACAAAATTAGTTCTATTCCTACACAAAGCATAACCCAATCCTTCCTATTTTCCCCACAAAGTTTTGGTACCTACTGCAAGTTAACAATGGGGAAACTCCTATTACAGCATCACAGTATCACAGAATGTTAGAGGTTGGAAGGTACCTCCAGAGATCATCCAGTCCAACCTCCTTGCCAAAGCAGGATCCCCTAGGGTAGTCTGAACAGGAATGCACCCAGTTAGGTCTTGAAAGTGTCCAGAGAAGGAGACTCAAGAACCTCTGTGGGCAGCCTGCTCCAGGGATCCGTCACCCTCACTGTAAAGAAGTTTCTCCTCGTGTTGAGGTGAAACCTTCTCTGTTCCAGTTTGTATTCACTGTTCCTTAACTTATTACAGTGCACCACCAAAAAGAGCTTAGCCCCATTCACTTGACCTCCAACCCCGAGATATTGATAGACATTGTTCAGATGCCCTCTTGGTCTTCTCCAGATGAACCAGCCCCAGGATTCTCAGTCTCTCTCACAGGGGAGATGCTCAAGTCCTCTATCATCCTTGTGGGTCTCCACTGGACTCTCTCCAGCCGGTGCCTGTCTCTCCTGGGGAACCCAAAACTAGACACAGTACTCCAGGTGTGGTCTCACCAGGGTAGAACACAGAGGGTGAAGAATCTCTCTAGCCCTGCTGGCCACACTTTTCCTGGTGCACCCCAGGATAGCCTTGGGCCTCCTGTGCACAAGGGCACATTGCTGTGCCATGCAGAACTTGCTGCCCACCAGCACTCCAAGGGCTTTCTCTCCAGCAGGGCAAGCCCTGACCTGTACTGGTGCCTGTTGTTATTCCTCCCCAGGGGCAGGACCCTCCACTTGTCCTTATTGAACTCCATGAGGTTTCACTTCCCCAGCTCTCAGCCTGACAGCAGTTTGAGGGCAGCACAGTCTGACAGGGTGCTGACCACACACCCCCATTTTGCATTCAATTTAAAGGAAAGACTCCAGTGACAATAGGCCAAGAAAGGCTTGAGAAATCTAACAAAAAAGCCCAAACCAAAACTCAACCAAACAAAACTCAACTCCCCCAAGTAGTAATTAAAAATAGTACATATACAGTGCTTAACATTAAAAGGTTAACCTTAATATACAGGTTTGTTTCTGTCTTTTTATAACTTGGGGATATCATGGCTAATTCAGGTGACTGTCACAATAATTCATAACCCATTTGGTTGGAAAAGTGGAGTTGTATTTTCTTTTCTATCAAAACCTCTTGTGTTTGTTTTGAGATTTGCTGTCCAATGTCTTGTACAACCCTAAGCAGTGCTCCAGGCTGGGGACAGAGTGGCTGGAGAGCAGCCAGGTAGAGAGGGACCTGGAGGGTTCTGGTAGAAAGTAGCTGGAGATGAGGCAGCAGTGTGCCCAGGTGGGCAGGAGAGCCAATGGCATCCTGCCCTGGATTGGGAGTAGTGTGGCCAGCAGGAGCAGGGAGGTTCTTCTGCCTCTCTGCTCAGCACTGGTCAGGCCACACCTTGAGTGCTGTGTCCAGTTCTGGGCCCCTCCATTCAAGAGAGATGTTGAGGTGCTGGAAGGTGCCCAGAGAAGGGCAGCAAGGCTGGGGAGGGGCCTGGAGCACAGCCCTGTGAGGAGAGGCTGAGGGAGCTGGGGGTGTGCAGCCTGCAGAAGAGGAGGCTCAGGGCAGACCTCATTGCTGTCTGCAGCTACCTGAAGGGAAGTTGTAGCCAGGTGGGGTTGGGCTCTTCTGCCACACACCCAGGGACAGAACAAAGCGGCACAGCCTCAAGGTGTGCCAGAGGAGGTCTGGGCTGGATGTTAGGAGGAAGTTCTTGCCAGAGAGAGTGATTGGCACTGGAATGGGCTGCCCAGGGAGGTGGTGGAGTCCCCATCCCTGGAGGTGTTCAAGCAAAGCCTGGATGGGGCACTTAGTGCCATGGTCTGGTTGATCGGCTAGGGCTGGGCGTTAGGTTGGGCTGGGTGAGCTTGGAGCTCTCTTCCAACCTGGTTGATTCTATGATTTTTCCAGCTGAGTCAGATGGAAAATTTGCCTGATCAAACAGCCATGCAAAATATACATTGCACATCTAACCTGAATCTCTCTGTCAAGCCTTTGGGGCTTCAAAGCTTTACCTGTGAGAGACTGATTTACTCTCCTTGAAATCCTTTACCATTGAAACCTTTTTAAGACCCTTACATAGCATATAAACTGGACAGACCCATCATGCTGGGACAGACCAAACATTTTCTAGCTCTTGTGGATTGCAGGATGATGCTCTGCCAGAAAGCATCAGGCACACATGAACTCTAATGACCCTAAATAGCTGTGCAAGCCCTGCACCTCAGAGGCCACATTCCCACTGGACTTCTGACCTTGATCCAGAAAGCATGGCAATTGGTTGCTGATCCAGGTAGCTCAGCTGTTCAAGACATCACAGTGAAAAACCCTACCACCAAACTACTTTTCCATGCATGGGTTATAGGTGCAGATAGTCCATGTTGAGTCAAAAAAAAGAGGAGGGGTTGTTCCTTCTAAGTTTTGTGCAGAGAGCTCATGTATCACCAAACACCACAGGACATAAGGTAAGAGAGTAAAGGTATTGAAATAAGAGCATCCCTCCTCACCTGCTGTCACCCATTCTGTGCCCAGGGAGGTTTGGCACACAGTAAACCTCTGTCCAAGCTGACAGGGTTTTAAACCCTTTGTTCACTGTTTTTATCTTATAGAATTATTAGAAGTGCAAAAAGGATATGTAGATTCTCCTTCATGCTAAATGTTTGTAGCACATTATTGCTCCTTTGCAACGCAGCATTTGAGAATGCACCTTAGAGAAGTAGGTCCCTAGCAGCCCTGCTATACAAGTTGGATTTTTAAAATACTTTTAAAGAGCCTCCACAAATAAAAAGTGTAACAGCAGCTACAAAAAGGTGGGAGGGTGGCAGGGAACTCCCAAACCATCACAAGCTTTCAACTTATTCTTCAGAAAGTGACCAAGAAGGAGAAAATGCAAAGACACGACCAACTGCATACTCTAGGCAGCATTTATTTGAAAAATAGATTGCTAGATGTCAAAAGTCTCCAGGTTTTTGTCTATCTGTAGCTCTTCTAATAAGCAAGAAGGATAATTCAACCTAACTGTGTTAGTGTTTCACACACACAGTTATCCCCTCTGCCAGGTAGCCCATCTCACTGTTAACTCTAGTGCACTAGGAGTGAAGAGACATGCTCAGAGGTCTCTCAGCTAGGATGAAGTCCCCGCTGTGTTACTGGCAGAGCAGATGCTACATTAGGCCAAAAGGAATATCCCAGCAACTACTGTAGTTTTGCAAAAGTAAAGATCACAGTATGCACAGAATAGTAGGGGTTGGAAGAGCCCTCTGGAGATTGTCTAGTCCAACCTCCCTGTCAAAACATGACCGCTTAGGTCACACGGGAATGCATCCAGATGGGTACCGAAAATCTCCTGTGAAGGTTTGGGAGTTCATCACCACCACGCATTTTGTAAAATCCGCCAGCTGGAAGTTAAGGCCTGAAGCTCTATCTACAGCTCAGCACAATGTACAGGCAGAGATAGACACAATAGACAGGAATAGTTACAGATATATGCAAGTTAAAGGGAATACAGAAACACAACTCCCCTCCCAGAAATCAGAGTCCCCAGGAGGGGCTCCCAACCACCCTTCCATCTTCTTCACACCCCTCTGCCTTACCCCAGGGTCTGCCTTATGTGCAAGGTGAGTTTGGAGGATGGGCAAGGGGAGTTAGAAGTAGAGTGATTAGTTAGGTTAACAGAGAAGCCAGTAGACAAAACCCACAGCTAGAGAGACCAAGACTCTCTGTGTCTGTGTATTATCTATGTTTGTGTCATTGTTCTTACAGATCTCAGCAAGCCTATGAGTGCAGCAGACATCACCACTGTTTGCTTTTCACAGCCTGTCATCTATTTTTTTTCACGTTTTTTTCCATAATTCTTTTCATAAAAATATTCCAATTAGCCTCAAACCAGCACAGTCTCCAGAGAAGGAGACTCCATAACCTCTCTGGGCAGCCTGCTCCAGGGCTCCATTACCCTCATAGTAAATAATTTTTTATTCATATTGAGGTGGAACTTCCTGTGTTTTGGTTTGTCCATTGCCCCTTCTTCCATCGCAGATGACCACTGAAGAGACTAGCACCTTTTTCCTCCAGATATTTATAAGCATTAAAAAGATCTGCTCTCCATCTCCTCTTTTGCCAGAATATGCAAGCACAGGTCTCTCAGCCCTCTTGCCTCATTAGACAGACGTCCCAGCCCTCTGCTGCACTCTTTAGTATGTCCCTGTCTCTCTTTAACTGTGGAGCCCACAACTGGACACAATGCACCGTATGTGGTCTCACTAGGGCAGAGTGGAGGGGAAGGAGACCCTTCCTTGACATGCTGACCACACTCTACTGCAGCCCAGGAGACCATAGGCCTCCTTAGCCACAAGGTTACGTTGCTATCCCATGCAAAACTTGCTGTGCACCATGGCTGCAAAGTCCTTTTCCATGGAGCTATGTTCCAGAAGGTCAACCCCTAATCTATACTGATGCAGGGACTTGCTCCTTCCCAGGTGCAGGACTCTACACTTATTCGTGTTGAACCTCATTAGGTTCCACCTTTCCCAGCTCTCCATCCTGTCCAGATCTCACTGATCTGCCACACTGCCTTCTGGTGCACCAGGCAGTGCCCCTCAGCAGCAAACGTGCTGAGGGTGCACTCCATTCCCTCACCCAGCCCATTGGGGAAGATGTTGAATAGAACCGGGACCAGCACTAAACCCTGGGCAACACAGATGGGAAGTTCTGCCCTGTCTTCAGCTTGCTTTACTGTCAATCCTTTTTCTCTCCACCTCAAAACAGCAATAGATTTGTCTGATTAAGCATTTTACGTATTTTATATCTATATGTAAAACAGAGGGCAGGAAAACCCAGCCACATCATTTAGCTACAATGGAAATTACCCTCCAGAAAGTGAACCTCCCCATACCTACCTGCTCGAAAATAAGGCTTGCAAAGTTACAAGAAAGATCAGGTGGGATCCAATGCTCCAACTGCACACCAGCCAAGCCTTCCAGTGCAGCTCCCAGGCACCAGAAAGTGGTTCTGTTCACTCAGTTTATGAGTGGTTTGTGCTGTGAAACAGGCTAAGCTAAAAAGAAGCAGTGAGGGTGGTGAGACACTGGCACAGGTTGCCCAGGAAGGCTGTGGCTGCTCCCTCCCTGGAGGTGTTCAAGGCCAGGTTGGAGGAGGCCTTGAGTGAGCTGTGCTAGTGGGAGGTGTCCCTGCCTATGGCAATGGGTTGGAACTGGATGATCCTTGATGTCCCTTCCAACCTTACCATTCTATGATTCTGTGATTCTATTCATTTGTCTATCCCAGCAGCACAGCTTGTCTTTAGCTCCCTAAAACTGACCAGAGGATCAGTTTCAGCCTAGAGAAGAGGAGGCTCAGGGGAGACCTTAGTGTTCTCTATGACTGCCTGAAGGGAGTTTGCAGCCAGGTGGGGTTGGGCTCTTCTGCCAGGCACCCACAGACAATACGGGGACACAGCCTCAAGCTGTGCCAGGGCAGGTTCAGGCTGGACTTTAGGAAGAAGTTCTTCACAGAAAGAGAGATGAGATTGGCATTGGAATGGGCTGCTTGGGGAGGTGGTGAAGGCACCATCCCTGGAGGTGTTCAAAGGGAGGTTGCATGAGGCACTTAGTGCCATGAGTTAGTTAATTAGAAGGTGTTATGTTGGACTCAATGATCTCAAAGGTCTTGCAACCTGGTTAATTCTGTGATTTTGTGACTAAAAAGCCACATGCTAGAAATGCAAAAGCACTCATTGTCGCAGGAAGAGAGGGGGAATAATAGTAAAAGTAAAATATACCAAGAGATGCTTTTGATTGCAGTGGTTCATTCCACAGCTCATCCTCAGCATTAAAACCAAAGTGTGGGGACTGCCTCTATCTGGCATTATCAACTGCAGAGCTAACTCACTGCACAATCCCAAGTAGGTCGTTTAGCCCCTCCCTTTGTCTTAAAAAGTTGCAATGGGAGAATGAAGATCTACATCATCTGATGTCTGAAGAAGGTTCTTTAAAAGCTAAAAGATGATTCAAAGAATAAGAAAGAGCCAATACAAAGTATAAATGTATGATAGTGAATCAGTTGCTGTACAGTCAATGCTTCTCTTTAAGAGTGAGCAATGATTATTACTCTGTCAGCTTTCTAAGAGGCAGCAGCAGAAGTGGACTCAGATTCTATGGCATCATGGGATGCTCTGAAAATTGTTCACTAAACTGAATTTACACTGTTCCAGAAAAGTAAAGTTCTCCCACAAGTGTACCTTTAAACCAGTGTCCAGATCTTCCAAATTCATTATGGTTTTCATTCCAACTTCTCTAGTACGTGTGCATTTTTGGCCATTTCTACTAATTCTGATTATGTGATTAACCTTCCAGCAAATGCAGGAACTAAGGATGGAAACTCCTCTCCTGCTTGACAAATATGGTCTAAAAATCCTGAACCGTTTAGCAAACAGATAAGACTATGTAATGAGAGCTTTTGTGCTTTGACTTGGTTTGGAAATGACCACCTCTTTTTCCAGTTGGTTTCTGTTCTTTCAAGTCACAGACAACTCTCACAGCCCTTAGCTTCTCTGGTTAAAGAACAAACACCAGTCATTCTCTGCTCCAGAAGCACATACATGCCTCCTTCTGTTTAGCAATAAATTTGAACGGAAGGGTGAGCGTCAATGGATTAACATCTGATCTATGTCAGTGTTGTTCTGGGATTCCTAACAACATGAAAGAATAGAGTCATGCTCTTGAGAGCTGCTGTATGGAGAGCATGACTCTCATACAAAAAAACAGATGTGATGCATCTATAATCAATACCTAATACTCTGTATTGCTGCTGTATGCCCATGATTTACGATGCTGATCATTTAACCACTGGGCACAGAACATCCAGAATCTGAAATATAGCATGGCACCTTAAACTCAGATACACTACCCTAAAAAAGACTGGAAGCAAGGGAAAGCCTGTGGAAACACAGGTAACAGCTCTTAATTTCAGTGTCAATTCAGAGGTAAATTCATTCCAAAATTCACTAAAGCTGCAGTGTATCCCTATAACAGAATCACAGAATCATAGAATGGGAAGGTTGGAAGGGACCTCAAGGATCATCTAGTTCCAACACCCTGCCATAGGCAGGGACACCTCCCACTAGCACAGCTCACTCAAGGCCTCCTCCAGCCTGGCCTGGAACACCTCCAGGGAGGGAGCAGCCACAACCTCCCTGGGCAATCTGTGCCAGTGTCTCACCACTCTCACTCCAAACAACTTCCTCCTAACATCCACTTTCAGTCTCACCTCTGCCACTTCAAACCCATTGCCCCTTGTCCTGGCATTGCAAGATCTTGTTCATAGTCCCTCCCCAGCCTTCCTGGAGCCCCCTTCTCTAAGGTCTCCTGGAAGCCTTCTCTTCTCCAGGCTGCAGAGCCCAAACTCTCTCAGCCTGTCCTCAGAGCAGAGCTTCTGCAGCCCTCTCAGCATCTTGGTGGCCTCCTCTGGATTGGCTCCAACAGTTCCATGTCCTTCCTGTGCTGGGTGCTCCAGAACTGCACACAGTACTCCAGGTGGACTCTGAGGAGAGCAGAGTAAAGGGGCAAAATGAATTTCACCCTGCAAGTGTGATGACACAGAGCTCGCTCAAGAGCCTTGGTCTGGGAAGTGTTGCTTACTCACATGCACATTGCATCAGGAGCCCTCGTCTTTAAAGCACACACACTGCAGCCTGACCTCCTGCCAAAAGTGGATTTCGGAACTGTACTGCCTGATTATCTGCTTTTAACAATTCAGTTTCTTAGTCTCAAGAGTGAAATGTCATTATCTCAAATGTCTTCTTGCACTGCCCTTTGCAAACAAGTGTCTAAAGCATCATCTGGCATAAATAATGACACTTCAAACCCTATCCCTATCCTACGCCTCTCTCCTAACAGAAAAGCAGCAATCAGCCAGGACAAGAGCCCGTCTAATTTGCTAGCACCAAGTCCCATGTCAGGGAAAAAAAAATGATTTTATCTTTTTGCTGTCCACTCCTTTAATGGTTCTCATTAATTGCCAGGATCCACCTTTCAAGTAAGCAGCTCTGGTGTTTAACAACATACACAATTAGCTGGCCCTGTTACTGTTTATCTCAGAGGCAGGCACGGAAATTTCCAAGCGCAGAGTGTCTGCCGTGCCCATTAGAAGGCAGACCGAGGACATTAGTCTTTGTGACATATGGTATTCAGATGCACCCCACTGACACAGAACATAAAAGGCCTGGGGGCACTGATGGCAAACATGTAACTCCCGAAGCCATCACGGTCCAACTGCCCAGCAATTTATCACTGTGTTACAGAAGCCATGTGCACTCGCTGCCTTCTGCTCGCCAGCAGCTCGAAGGGGGCTGGCGCGCCACTGCCAAAAGGGACAGTCGATAAACCCTCGCTGTGCTCCAGAGCTTTTGCCATGCCCACTGCTCTACTACACACTGCTTCTTTAGGTGGAGATCACCAGAAGAAACTCCACATGCCCGCCACACTCCCCACCCACAAATGTACAGCTGGGAATGAGTATTAGGAGAACTTTACTGGGGGCTATGAAAAAAGAGAGCCAAATGAAATTCTCCCTTCTTATTTTGTTTCCATGTTCTGTGAGTCCTCTCAAATATCTTGTAACACTGTAAATGAAATAGGTGGAAATGCAAACAGAGGAACTAAAAATAATTGAGTGATTACTGTTGTCTGCTCTGATGCAGAGCTCATTTGATAATTACAAGGAACTGCAAATAAACTATGAAGCAGTATGAATGAATTTTAAATCAACATACTTAGAAAAAAATACACTGGATCACATTTTCTACACCCTTGTCTCTTTTGACAGCCTCCCTTATTTTCAGCTGAACATACCTAATGCTTTACAAATTTTGATCTTAATAAAGACACTCAAATCAGCGGCAAGGGTTCAGAACTAGACGATCTTTGAGGTCCCTTCCAACCTTACCATTCTATGATTCTGTGGTTAATGCATTGGCTGCTGCATTTAAGAACTACACAAATATTACAGTAATATCCTAGTATGGCTCAAAATATGGGTCTTGTATTTCTTGTTTATCTTAACCCACACCATTACAAGACCTATTTCCTTTTAGCTGTGTACCAATACAAGTAATGTGGCTGACATAGGAAAATGGCATACGTCCAGCTGCAAACCTATTTAAAAGATGCATTCAGCATTGCCCCTAAACCAAAACAAATTTCCTTGTTAATGACAACAGACAGTGGAAAAGAGAAATCAAATAATAGAGGAGGAAAACATTAGAAGGTGAAAAGTGAATCACAGAAACATTCAGGTTGGCAAAGCCCCTCAAGATCATCCAGTGCAACGGATACCACTATTCTACAATATTCACCCTAAACCACAGCCCCACATCTAAATGACTTTAAACACATCCAGGGTTGGTGACTCCACCACCTCCCTGGGCAGCCCATTTCAGTGCCTGACCAGGAAAAAAAAATTCCATGAAAAAAAAATTCTTAATGTCCGATCTAAATCTGCCCAGTCACAGTTGAGGCCATTCCCTCTTGTTCTAGCACTGTTTAATTGCAAGAAGAGACCAGACCAGCTATGCTCACCAAAACGTACAAATATTCTTTTTCCAGGTAGGGATATGGAGCCCTATGGGAAGGCCTCTTCCTAGTGGTCTGCTAAGTATCTGTCATTTAAGTCAACAGAAATGAAACATGGGGGCTAACCAAGGCCCTTTACAAAAGGTGACCCAACTGCAACAGCAAGTAAAGGTGTGCCTGTATCTCTAGATCTATTGGCCTGGGTCTTCTGAAGTCACCCAACCTGTGAAAAGCAATTGAAGAAATGGTGCCCAGAAGCTCCTTTCTGAATACATTTGGATATTTTTAATACTAGTTTGTAAGGCTTGAAAGAGAACTGCATTAATACAAACACAGACTAGAATAACAGCATTTGTAAAATCCCCTTAGGCCAATAATGGGCTGTCACCAGGAGGGGAAAATAAAACCTTCAGTTGAAACATTTTCCCACTCTTGGTCAATGTTTTATGCAAGATGTAATACATTAATAATTAAAAATCCAAAGTAGTTATGGTTCCTGCTCACTTCTACCTTCCCTTTTCAGCCACCTCAAACACCACTCTCACACAGGCAGATAAGAATTCACAAATGGTTCAAAAAACAGTTCACCAAAGATGAAGGCCTAAATATCCTAAGTTGTAATGCCGGATAGTTCTTCGACTGTTTTTGTATTTGACATTAAGTAAAAGGAATCAAGCAGAACGGTGAATTCTTGCCCCTAAGTTTATCCAAGAGGAAAAAATACAAACAAACAAACAACCACAACAGAATTAGAAAGTTAAATACCAAATATTGAAAGTAATGGAAAAAAACAAGTTTAACTGCAGTTCACATGAAACCAGAGGAGAAGCAAAGCAGTGATTTTGAAAACATACACAGATTTAGATGTAGGAAAAATAGGCATTTCCTCATTCAGATCTCCCTTGCTTCTACCAGGGAACCAGGAAAGATGCTGACTATTTAAAGGCCTGGATCTGGAAAAACCCCATGCAAATGCCCAAGATCCAAGCACACAAGGAATGGTATGTGTTGGCTAATCAGTCCCTTGCATTTCCAAGTAGAAGATACCACAAATGGGAACTAAGACCACTGCAAAGCTGTTATGCCAAATCCACATTACAATCAGCAGTGATAGGCACAGCTACCCCCTTGCTGGTGAAGGAGCACCAGCTTTACTTACTTATAGTAAGACATACATTGTGCTCAGTTATCACACATAAACCTGAACAAAAAACCTATGCAACAGCTGACTCAAGTACTTTTTCTGACTGATCTGGTTATTTTCAATACTCCAATGCTAACCCTCCTCCATTCATCCCTCTCTGGCCTGCAAATGAATTGCACACAAATGTTAACATTTCTCAGCCACTAAGAACAAGACTGCACTACTCTTTTCTTTCCTAGATTTCTCTTTTTGAGAAGGTGGTTCTGCGAGGTTGTCTTCTTCCCTCTTCCACGTCCTCTTCTTTTGTATCACATGTAGAAATCTCAAAGTGATTTTCACGGTATCCGATAAAAATAAGTTCTGGGTATCAGTGCTGTTTTCCAAATGTGAGATTACAGAGACAACCACAGAGAACTGGGATGCCTCAGGCCATGCTTCCTTATAGGTTAACCAGCAAAACTGAAACAAGAGGGTAAGAAAATGGCTGCCAGCTAACTGAGAGGTTGGAATTACATCTTCACTGCCATGTCATAAAGCCTACTTGAGCACAACTCTGCTGCCAAAAAGTAACATCGTGCTGGTTTGAGGCTAACTGGAATGTTCTACTGAGAGAAATTAAATCCTTAGCTGTGAGAAGAAAGAAAATAAACCCTAACAGTAACCTGTATCACTCATTCTGCTGCTGAGAAACTCCAGTAGTCAAAATAGAGATCAGGCACTCACTGCTCACACACTGCTCAGTGCGCACTTCTCAGTTCTCCTCTCTGGCGCTCTGTGTGTTGGCAGCTGCCTGAACTCTAATCCCACCTAAGCCTTTTTTTACCCCTAACCTTCTTATCGTCTTTTTTGACATCTCACCTCAGATCTCTCCAGATCTACCTTGTGAGATATATGGGGATTGATCTGAGGATTGCTGAAGGGAGGGAAAGAGTGGGGAAGAGGGGAGGAGGTTTGGGTTGGGAGTCTCTTGGCAGTCTGATCGCTTTAGGAGGGATTTTTGTGTTTCTGTATTATTGTTAACTTGTACATAACTGTAAATATTTGTAATATGTTGTAAATATACGCTTGTAACTTGTGCTAGGCTGTAAATATAGCTTCCTTAGCTTCCAACTGAGTCTAGTCTGGTGAATGTACAGTGGGGGGTAACCCCCAAATCATGACAAACATCAATGACAACCATCCCTACATTTGACAGTCTAATTAATAGTAATGCCAGTGAAAGCCAGAAGAGGACTTTTTCTCTTCTTTGAAAGTTCCATGAACGATTCAACTGCACTTCCTATTTATAGGCACCATTTGGATAGAGTGAGGAATCTGACAGAGGAGGTGGTGGTGGGGAGGTAAGAAACTTCCTCCTTCAGTAGGCCACTAGAATTTCTTCAAAACACCATAAAGTTCACATAGATTTTGTTACACTTTTAGAAGACATGATACCTCAGAAAAGAAAATTACAATGTGATTTAACATTTGTTCAGAGCAACTATGGCCTCGCCTTCTCGAGTATGTGAGCCAGAGAGCCAGGTTACAGTATTCTAGCCTGGATGTAGAGCAAACATCTTCACAATCTATGACAAATGTTGATTTGTTAAAGGTTTTACTCATGCACCAGAAAAGGCTTTGGAGCAGCATTTCAATATTCATCCCAAGACAAGGTTTTACCTTCAAAAGAGCAGGTAAATCACATACGCAAAATGTAATGGTGCAGGTTTTCAGAACAAGGACGTCTAACCTAAACGCTGTCACAAGAGCAAGTAAAAAAGTATTCATTTATTAGTGATAAAATGGAGACATTTTTACTTAAAGCTGAGTACAAAATGGGAGGCCTACGAATGCCTTTGGTTAGACAACTTTTGAAACCACTTAATGTTTCCCAAGCTTTAGTGTATCTGATTTTTAACCTGAAACATTTCTTGAGTTTAATCCATTTCATTCATTCATTTTGTTGGTCTGGACTGAGTTGTTTTACATGGTTCTGTTAATTTTCCCTAGAGTAGCTCTGCAGAGGACCAAGGTAGAGGAGGACAGCTCTGGCAGCCCAACTCGGTACTGAGGCAGATGGTGCCTGCACACCTAGAAACCACGGCTCTCAGCTCAGCGGCACTACAGGCCCTGAAAAAAAGGTTTAAATAGTAAGATCAGAGTCATCACCCACAGCTAGGTGCAGATCCTGATAGTCTACCATTTGTGCAGCCATAGAGCACCACAACAATGAAGTTGAAAGATGCAGACAGCACTATCAGACCTCAGCTGGAGTCCTGTGTTCAGTTCAGGAGCCATCTGCACAGGAAGGACGTGGACCTGACCAAGGGAGGCAGGGGAGGGCCACGAAGATGATGGGGGGCTGTAGTACCTCACTCACAAGGACAGGTTGAGGGAACTGGGCTTGTTCAGCCTGGAGAAGAGAAGGCTCCAGGGACACCTAACAGCAGCCTTTGAGTACCTGAAGGGGACTACAAGAAGGCTGCAGAGGAACTGTTTGCAAAGGGCTGCAGTGATAGGACAAGAGGTAACAGTTTGAAACACACAGTAGATTTAGATTGGATGTTAGGAACAAGTTCTTTAGCATGAGCATGATGGAACACTGCATCAGGTTGCTCAGGGAGGTAGTGCCCCATCTCTGGAGATCTTCAAGATCAGGCTTGACAAGGCTCTGAGAAAGCTGACTCCCTGCTCATTGCAGGGGGGTTCAACTAGATGACCTTTAGAGGCCCCTTCCAACCCAAACCTATTCAAAACAAATTCTATAATTCTATGAAAAATAGGACTGTGACTGACACAGCAACAACGAGGAAATGGAAAGCACAGGTCCTTTTAGAACCACACACACACACATGTAACGGTGCCAACTGCAAAAATACAACTGTGGTTTGCCTGGCTGTGAGTGGGTACCAAAGCCTTGGAAAAGTCTACAAGTAATGACAAAGTCTTTTCATGCTAAATAATGTCTGCCACAGAAATTAATCCAGTTCCAAAGATGATTAAAAGCAGGATGTAATAAAGAAGGAGAGTTGACATCAGACTCAGCAGAAAGTCTTTAACACTTGTGCTGGTTTGAGGCTAATTGGAGTATTTTAGTACAGAAAATTATATTACAGGCTGTGAACGGAAAACACTGCTGATTTCTACCTCGCTCATAGGCTTGCTGAGATGTTTAAGACAAGAACACAAAACATAGATAAGGCACTCTCCTGGAGAACCTTGGGCTTTCCAGCTGTTTTGGTCTGGACCTCTCTGCTAACTTAACTAACCACTCTACTTCTGGCCGATCCTCCAAACTCACCTTGCGCATAAGCCAAACCCTAGGGTAAGGCAGAGGGGTGGGGAGGAGGTGGAAGGGTGGTTGGGAGCCCCTCCTGGGGACTCTGATTTCTGGGAGGGGAATTGTGTTTCTGTATATTGCTGTAACTATTCCTGTCTGTTGTGTCTACCGCTCCTTGTACATTGTGCTAAGCTGTAAATAGAGCTTCAGTCCTTAACTTCCAGCTG
>VWZE01024906.1:87816-104456 GCA_013396675.1 Eubucco bourcierii
AAACCACCACAACACCCAATGGTCGCAACTAGAAACGGCAGGGAAACGTTTTAAAGCACACAAACCAGGCCAGCAGAGCATGTATTCCACCTAGGTGTGCACCAACATCAATCGCCTTTTAAAAAATGACTCATACATTTTAACATTCACTTTGAGGGTCATATTAAAACATTTTACAGCAGGAACAACTGGGCTCGATATTGATCCACCACAGTGAGTTTAATGAGTATTCATTAATTAATATAAAGAGAGTAGAACTGATGGGAATCAAGTATTAGAAATAGTAATAAATATTCACTATACAGCAGATTGTGAAGTTCTACCTTCTCTGTGTAAAGGGAGGTAGTCCTAAAAAAATACCTGAACTTCAGTCCTAATGTCACTTGCCATTATGGCTGCGGCTGGCTGAAGTAAAAAAGAGTGTTCTCTTATCACCTTAAACTATACATGAGTATTAATAAGACATTAAAAGAAAAGACTTGTGAAAACATGCTTGTATTTCAACACATTAAGTCAAGCCAGCAGCAATCAAAACAGCACAACTCAGAAAGTCTTTTGGCACCAGCGTGACAAAACTGCATTCACAGAGAAGGAATCTTAGAGGTGAAAACTTACCATGCTTTAGGACTGTGGAACGGTTTGGGTCATCAATCCGACCACCTCTACAGTCAGCAGGGACATCCTCAAACAGATCAAGTTGCCCAGAGCCCTGTTGAGCCTCACCTTGAATAGTCCTGGCTCCTCACAGGGAAGGGACCTCAACCACCTCTCTGGACAACCTGTTCCAGTGCTCCAGCACCTTCATGGTAAAGAACTTGTTCCAGAATGCCAAAGTTCTGCAACTCTTCTTCTGTGAAGATGCCTGATGCCAGGGCTGGAGCACACCTCATGAAATAACCAGCAGAAAGGACTTCCCTAGCTCACCTGGCAGAAGTTTGCAGTGTTTAGGCACCTTTGATGCCTGAACAAAGCTCTAGCCCCATTTCAGTTCCACATCAGATCTGCAAAATCTGTCTTAATAAGACACCTATAAAGTTCAGTTTAGATATCAACAGCAAAAAATCCCACTTGGGATGGCTGAACAAAACAGCTTAGAAGCTGGCAGAGAAAGCAACAAATGGGTTGTGATGCCAAGATATTAGGACATTTGAACTCTATCCTCTGTGGTCTCAGACAAGAAATGCCACTCAAGCTCTCCATGCCTCTGTCTCCTCATAATTCTCTCATGGAGGACACTGTGAGGTCTATGAATGAAAGAGGAGGTTGAGGATACTGAATAGAATCTCATCATTCAGGCTAATAGTGAAATGCATGTGAAAACATGACAGAACCAAGGTTCTCAAGGTTGAAGTCACCAGGTAAAAATCAATCATGTCTAAAACAGAGCTAAGTGTAAGGTATTTGATAGTACACAGACTCCAACTACTGTACATATCAAGACTCCTTTTCAGCAACAGAAAATTTACAGCCCTACATATTTTCTTCTGGATAGCTCATTATTGTTTCTGACATTCACAGAGCTTTATTTCTCCTCTGCACTGGAGAAGGGGCACCTGCATTTCTTCAGTCATTTATAACATTCAGCTCCTGCTTTTGAATTTGCCTTTGCCCCAGTTTCTTGTCATCACTGCTTAGTTATCAGCACTGGAAGTAAGCAAGTAGCTTTCTCTCTTCCCTCAGGCAATACCATTGCCACACTTTGATTTGCGTCACAGAAACACAAGAAAACCCAAAAAGGTAGAGCAGCTGCAGACCTTAATTGCAGAACTCATGTATGCCAAGCTGCAGCTCCTCCTCACTGCTGCTCTCCCAGCCAGAAAAATTAGTAAAGGCCTGGATCTGCCTGCCCAAAAACACGCTTCCTGTGCCCTACACTGGAACAGCAACACCAAAAACATCAGCACATGTAAGCAGAGTGAAGGCAAATCTGTGAGATGTGAAGTGTTTCGCCTGAGTGCTTCCCACAAGTGTGCTAAGGCAGCAAAGCAGCCTTGCACAGTCCTGTTCTTCAGCCCTCTCCTCAGAGAGGATGAATATGCACAGGCACCTTCTGTTCACTAAGGTGGGCTACTGTGGGGGGAAGGCTTGGGTGTTCTGGTTGCCAATCAGGTGTAGGCAGCAGATTTATGTTAATAAACACAAGATCACAAAGTCACATTTGCAGTGAGGGGAAGACAAAGAGGTTTGGTAATGCATCCCAAGTTCCTGGGGACATCTTTCCTCAGACCTGAGCCATGAGTCTCTTTCAGACATAAATCACCTTCCTTACACATTCCCAAGTGCATTCCCACAACAAACCCAAGGCCAGTTTCTGCTGCATGGACATGCCTGGTTTCCATGGCACGGACATACCTGGTTTCCAGTACAAGGACATGCCTGGATTCCAGGACAAGGACATGCCTGGTTTCCAGTACAAGGACATGCCTGGTTTCCATGGCATGGACATGCCTGGTTTCCAGGACACAGACTGAGAAACTCATTGTGCTGGGAACTCCCAAACACTGAAAGCTGTCACTGTAAGCCAGACTCAGCCAGAAGAACAATGACTATGGTCAGGCAAACAGGGTCCTGAGGGGGACTGAGTGACCTATATGTCATCCCGATCCATCCCACAGGGAGGTCTGCTCCCTACCCGGGGCCCGGGTAAGGGACATCACCAGGAGACTCCCAAACCTAATCCAGCCCTCTGACTATTATTACTCTTTGCTGGTAACACAGGCTGGAAGCGAGATTGATAAGAAGAGCACCAGGGCAATTAAAAAGGANTGGGGTATAGTTATCTAGGAGGGGCAAAAGAATCCTAGCACTCAAGTTGGCAGGGCTCATTAGGAGGGCTTTAAGCTAGGTTTGAAGGGGGTGGGTGAGGCAATCAGTCTCTCTGGAAAGGAGAGAGTGGGACAAAAACTAGGGTCAGTAGAGGACTCAAGAGCCCAGTTGAGGTGCATGTACACCAATGCACGCAGCATGCGCAACAACCAAGAAGAGTTGCAAGTCCTGGCCCACCAGGGTGACTGTGATATAGTTGCCATTTCAGAAACCTGGTGGGATACCAGGCACGATTGGAGTGCTGCACTGGGGGGATACAGGCTCTTCAGAAAAGACAGGTGAGGGAGGAGAGGAGGAGGGGTGGCTCTGTATATTAGGGAGAAAGTTCTTCAACTGAGAGAGTCAATCGCTACTGGAATGGGCTGCCCAGGGAGGTGGTGGAGTCACCGTCCCTGGAGGTGTTCAAGGCGGGTTTGGACGTGGCACTTGGTGCCATGGTCTAGTCTTGAGGTCTGTGGTAATGGGTTGGACTTGATGAGCTTTGAGGGCTCTTCCAACCTTGGTGATACTGTGATACTGTGATTTTAAGATGTAATTTGCTCATTATGTAGTGTCTTACCCAAAGATAATTTTATATTGAGAAGCATCATCATGTAATGAGAATAATCTTCTGCTTCTAAAGAAAAGAAAAGCCATTCTGAGATGGAAAATGCACAAAGACATTGATACCTGAGAAAGCATTAGTGTGAGAGAGGATAAAGGAGTCCTGCTTATTCTTTAAGCAGTACCAGATGTTCATGTGATCAAACCTCAAAGCACATTTAAAATATATTTTTACATATGGAATAAAAAATGAAGTGCAGAAAGCAAGCACCACACTAAAGAAGTGGGCTATCAGTTGGAGCTGTGAGCAACATATTTTACACTAGGAAGACAGACTGTAGGACCTCCAGATGCTACAGGTAAATCTCTCCCAGAGAGCATTGCAGTCTTGTTTAAAAATGTGTCGATTGCTGCTGAAATGTGTGTGTTACAAAGCCCACAGTTACTACCTTAAAAAGCAAAACACCACACACACACAAAATCCCTCTTGAAGCACTGTTCCATTTTCTTCAAAGAACAAATATCCAGTAAAGAAAAAAAAAAAAAGAAAAAAAAAAGTGACTAAGATCTGTTTTTTCTGGAATTTCCATAGTTGTTTTCTTCCCATTACTTGTTTCTACTGAATGAGCATGCTGCAGGTTCCCATTTTTACTGCCTTGTTGTAAGCAGGTCCAGCCCTCTTCTGGGGGGTGCTGAGTTGTGCCATCAGTGCTGCGTGTCAGTCAGAAATACAGCTTTTTCCACATGAAAGGGCATGGTTTGAACATAGCAAACAGCTCTGGCTTAAAGCACAGAGCTCTCCATTTTTACAGGTACTCATTTTTGTGCCTCAAGATCAAGATATTTGATGTAAAGGGCTACTATGCGTCCTGGTAGGGCATAAACCCTGACAGGCTGGTTTAAACCCTCGCTCGTCCTCCTGCTCTGGGTCCGGAAGTTGAAGTAGACTGAGCAAAAGCAAAGCCTTGGGGCTAGGAGCTTAGCGTCAGGGGTCTGGTGCAGCCCCTCAACGTGCCTGCTTGGTCACAGGAGGTTCGAAGCTTTAAATGCATTGGGCAGTACAAGGATGCTAAATGCCTATTGGCCAGTTTAATTTCAAATGGGTCTATTTAAGGGGAGGTGTGGTGTGTGTGATTTAGAAGCCAAGTCTTTACTACACAAGCCTTTTCTACACAGACAGCCTTCCCTGTACAGCTGGAAGTAGCAGCCCTTAGTGTGGCTCTTTAACTGGAAATCGCCGTGGCCATGTGTTTGCAGCTTACACTGGCTCAGCTGCAGCTCTCTCTCTCTCCCCCTCTGCCTGGAATATTTTTTATTTTACCGCGGGATCATTACCGTGAGTTTTGGAAGTGTTCTTGTACAGGAAACTTACTCAAGGATCCAAGGCATTGTGAGTATCCTGTGCCAGGGTTGATGCTAAGCATCTGCAGCACTGCAGCACTCTGCCAGCAGAATTTTCCCTGTTTCGCCTTCCTATTTTTCCAATTTCTGATTGTTTAAACTGTTTAATTCTGTGTTAATAAATATCCTTTGTGCAAGTATTTCCTGCCGACCGAAAATCCAAAGAATCTGAGGGAATTCTACCCAAACTTTTGAATGTTAATAATAAAAATTAATATTAGTAGATATTTCATTACTCATAGCCGGTTATTAAAATCTCATCACACTATGACTTCTCCCTATGAACATGCTTTGTTCCCAAATCTCCTTCCAGAGCACAGGAAGCAAAAATCCAACTGTAGAAAGGGAAAGACAGGGCAGACACATTTGTACTAGAGACACTGTCACATGTTTGTTCCCAGGTGTGGTAGTTCCGGGCTTCACCAATCCCCACACCTAATGGATTCACCCAAACTAGCCTCAGCCAGCTTTAAGTTAAGGAATGAAGTTCTATTTTCACAGCTTATCACAAGATACAAGCAGATATTTACAATGTATTACAGAAATATACTAGCTAAAAGTAACACAGAAACACAATTCCCCTCCCAGAAGTCAGAGTGCCCGAGAAGGGGCTCCCAGCCACCCTTCCACCTTCTTTCCACCCCCCTCTCTTATCCCAGAATCTGCCTTACATGCAAGGTGAGATGGAAGAATGGGTAAGGGGAGTTAGAAGCAGAGTGGTTAGTTAGGTTACACAGATCCAGCTAGAAGAAGCAGTTAATATGGCAGAAGTCAGGGAGAAACACAGACTGCCTTATCTATCTTTGTGTCCTTTTTATTCATCTCAGCAAGCCTATGAGTGCAGCAGATATCACCACTGTTTGCTTTTCACAGCCTAGAATAAAATTTCTTTCATTCAAATGTTCCAATTAGCTTCAAACCAGCACACTAGGTCCACAAGATACTTTTGAGTTCACAGTTGATGGCTTATTCTAAACAAGTTTATCATGGGAAATTTTAAAAGATGTGGAGGATAATAATATTTATATCTACAGTGAACTGTACTGAAACAGGTTGCCCAGGGAGGTTGTCCCTGGAGGTGTTCAAGGCCAGGTTGGATGAGGCCTTGAGTGACCTGTGCTAGTGGGAGGTGTCCCTGCCTACGGCAGGGGGTTGGAACTGGATGATCTTCGAGGTCCCTTCCACCCTTCCCATTCTATGATTCTATGAACACATTCCACGTCCACTCAAATATCTTACTTCAACATAAGCTTAAAAGTGGATTGTGAGGCAAAAAAGGAAGATTAGAACTCAGTGGAGGTTGTCCAGGGAGGCTGTGGAGCACAGAATCACCCAACGTGATCTGATCACATTGGGTGATTTTGTGCTCCACAATCTCCCTGGAGGTCTTCTGTGCTCCACAACCTGCCTGGAGGTGTTCAAGGCCAGGTTAGATGAGACCTTGAGTGACTTGTATTAGTGGGAGGTGTCCCTGCCTATGGCAGGGGGTTGGAACTGGATGAGCTTTGAGGTCCCTTCCAACCTTACCATTCTATGAAATGCAAGAGACCTGATGATCAGTTTTCGTCTTTTGGTAAACATATACACAGTCTGTCTTTTGGGTTTGACCTGGATATTTTAAGTATTTCTAGAGGCAACCAATGGCTAGACCAAACATTTTCCTTACTTCTCCTGAGATAGCAGGCTCTATTTTATGGGCTTTGAAGCATCCTTACTTTACATGTCTACCCATCAAGTGCAACTCGATCCTGTTGATCTGCAAATCAGAGCTGTCCTCCACACCTTCAGGGACACTCAGCATTTCTACACAGCCCATCTCAGCCTTTGACTACCAAAGCAATAGTTCAGTAAGCATTATCAGCTAGACACTTCAGGTCTTACATGGACAAAATAGAACTATTTTATGGGATCTCTAATCATCACAGATCTCAGACAAGAAAGATGGTCCAGGACCAGTTAGGCCACATGCAGAAACAATGAGCCTATTCCTAAACACCACCAGCAAGAAGAAATAGGCAATGGAATAAATTCTTTCCTCCATGGGCAGTGAAAATTTTACACCAAGGATGAACCTGACTATGAAGAGTGCAGGATGAATTTCACATCTGTCTTTCAGATGAGTACCTAATGTACCTTGATTTCGTTCAAGTTTAGCAAAAGCATCACAGAAGAACAAGGTGTGTATGCTGGAAAGGTACCAAATGGTGACATGTTTGTACTGCTGCTTGGCTAGAACAATACAGCATTTATCAAAAGTTAAACATTTACTCAAAACAGGGCTTCTGAGCATTTTCTGTCACGGTGTAAATTGCTGTAATACAGCATGAAGTTCCATAGAGAGGAGCACACACAATGAAAGGGCTAAAACAATCCTGCTCACTTGACCCAACTATTGGTTTGTTTGGGAGTGGGTTTCTTGTGAGCATAAGGAGAGTAGGATAGGTCTGTTCCATGGCTGTTTTCAAGATAAATTACATCTTTTCTCTTTGATTTCAACCTTGATCTAACTTAGTCGAGGGAAGAAAGAAAAAGAAAAAAAAAATTAAAAAAGAAACCAAACAAACAAGGATGGTGCTACAACAAAGAACACAACTGACTTGGGCTTTGTTAACCTGTGGCCCCATCTCACTTTCAGCTCTTGTGTCCAGCAGCCTAAATAGAAAGGAAGAGCCAGAAAAAAACTACACAGGCAAGACAATTGTTTGTACAGCACACATCAGTATAGCTTCAACCAAATTATCCTGCTTGTGGGTGTCAAGGAATTTGCCCTAGGGCAACACACTGTGACTCAGGCAACAGCTTAAGGTCTTGGGATAGAAATCTTCTCACTGTAGCAGTGCATAGGCTGGTCCCAAGGCAGGGTCATCAGGAAGCTCTGCCACACAAAATCTGACTGGCTTTTTTTTCTAGCATATACACTTGTATGATTAATATTATTGTGATGCTGTATCGGCAGTTGAGTGATGCTGGGTTTGCTACAGCAAACTTGCAAGGAATTTAGCTTCACGTTTACTTTGGCCAGTTAGTGAGACACATTTGCTAGCAACCTCCAAAGGCAAGGGATTGGCCTGAAGTTTCTGGATAAAAGGTTCTAACTCCTCCTTACTACCACTGCTCCAGTGATTATATATGTGTACAATAAATAATAAACAGGTGCAGAGATGAATCATCGTAGACTTCTCCAGTGAGAAAAATGACACAAAAGCTTCTCCCACTCTTACATGGTACAATATGGCAGAGGAATAGTGAGATGAGCATACAGGTGAAGGGTTTTTCCCAAATGTACTGACTGTCCTGCTCCATAGCCAGTAGTGTTTCTTCCTTTGAATTGTCATCTGATGAAGACCAGAAGGAATTGGTCCATCCACAGAACTCAAACAGCACAGAACTGGCTTTAGACAGGCGCCACCGAGACATTTACATAATTATCTGAAGTGCAAGGTCAAAATGTGCTGTACTAAATCTTCCATGTGTTGCAAACAGGCAATTTGTGTAGGACAAAAGCATGGGTCACATTGTTTTGCTCATCCACTATAGTAGCCTCATCAAGACCTTCATTACAAGAACAGGATATGTGATTAGAGAGAAAAGCAATACAAACTTCATCCTCTCCTAGCATAACTGAGGCATGGTGGTGGCCTTCCATTACATTCAACAGAACTGTGATAGGCTGGGCAATTTTCTGTCACAATCACCTGTTTTCAGAAAATGCTAACACATTTACCTCCCTCCCATCCTCTGTGGTACACCTCAGGACACCAGGCTTTTGCTGCCATTCAGCAAGCCACTCCTCTTCACAGGCCAGCAGCTCTCTGTCCCTCCATCCTTCTCACAGCAAGCACTGTGGTTTCATTTACCCAGAGCTCCTGTTTCTGCCATCTACCCACCATATCAGTGGCAAGGTTGGAAAAAGCACAGAACAAAGTGGATCTCATCTCTCTTTCCACCAGTCACTAGGAAGCCTGTACTGGTACCCAGCAGGCAGTCTCTCTACCAACAACTAGTCAGTAACCTGTGAAGATCAGAAGATCTTCTCATTTCTAAGAAATACTTTAAACAGAGGATACATCAAGAGTTGGGAAAGGGCTTATTGAAAAAGCCAGGCCCAGTGTTCAGACACAAGTCCCAGTTCCTAAGCAAGGCACTGCTGCGGCTGAAGCCCCAGGGCTGTTCAGGTTGGCCTTGGAAGGGTGCAGACCCCTAAATTCTGTGGGGCCAGATTTGCAGTGCTTTAATAAATGTTCTGTCTGATCAACTGCTTGTCCTTGGCTGCTGCACTCACACCATAGACCTGCTAATGGCATCGCAGCGGAAGTCTCGTCACAGTCATACTTTCCTGTTGCAGTAGACAGCTACTGGGAAGAAACCATCATTAAAAAGCAAATATGTTGATGTGAACTGAATTAACACAGGCAGAAACTATGTCAAAAGAGGATGCAGAACACCAATATGGTCAAAAGTTTTTCCAGAAATGGAACTTCTTTATCAGGGGCTTGGAAGAGGTATACAGACAGATATTATCTCACATTTAGTTTGAGCTTGTGCGAGCAGCTAGGACTGAAGATGCTAATTTCAGTCAGTAAAGTCACTTGCTTCGTGCTACCAGTAGATACTACAGTGCTAACAGGTGAGGTCTGTGGCTTTAGTGCCAAATAAAAATATTTGAACAGACTAAAGGGAAATTTCCAAAAACTAGACCTTATGTCAACAAACCCAAAAAACACCACAGGGTGCTCCATCACTCCATCAACTTGGAGTCCACCTTCTTTTTCCAGCATGATGAGCCATAAAACAGGAAAAATTGGATTTCACACAATGGAGCATTTCTGAATAGGTGCTAGCAATCTGAATATGAACCCCAGTTGAATGTTTAGTAAACAGCTGCTGGAATGAAAACCAGGTGTAGCACAAAACAAACAAAATACAGGCACTGATCCCATCTCACTGAAGTTCACAGTCTACTGCATTACACAGCTCCTTTATCAGTTATTAAAGAAGTGAAAAGGTGGTGTGAGAACAGACCGGAAAGAGTTAACTGCTTAAAAAACAAACAAACACCACCACCAAAAAAAAAAAGGCATTTAATAAGTATTAAAAGAAAAAGTAAATTGGAGAATTAAATCAAATATTGTGGTTTTCAGATTAAAACAAATGAACACGGTTGTCACATTAAAACATCCTAGATTAAACCTCAGCCGGCTACACCATTAGTACATTCCTCCCAGACCAAATGGTCTAAGGAGTTTAAACATTTGGCATCATATAAAATGTGCTGTTCCTGGCAGGACTTCGAAACAGGGGAAGTGAAAGGGCCAGCAAGACAGGCAGAGCAACAGAGCCAGCCTCAAAGGAGGTGGGGGAGGGAGCCCTAGGGTTGCCCTGCCAGGTTTTAGTCATAGGCTGGCCATTGTCTTTCACCACTAAGTAAAAGCACATTATGCTTAGACTCAATATTCACCTCTCCAAGCCAGCCCCCTTGCTGCTCACTTGCTCTTCTCTCCTACATAAATAGCTAATCAGCTTTCAGTCACCTGTAACATGTTCATTAAGGACCCCACAACATGACCCTCAGGAGTACAGGTGCTAATCAACTACCCACACCATGTAGCCCTCTGCTACATGCCCTGGCTGCAGCTGACATTGCGGTTGACCGCAATTGGTCTAAATGGGTGGACAGTTGGTCATGAGCACCACTTGGGGCTGTTTGCTGGTGCTAAACCCAGAGCATCAGAGGGTCAGATGTGCTAACCATCCTGCCTGTTGGTTGAAATACAGCTCTCACATATGCTGCAATTTGTTGGAAATCCACGGCAAGTTTAGCCATGTAATATGTCCTGATGACAACCTATAGACTTTGTTGTTGTTGTTGTTCATTAACAGTATAAAAGCCATGAGAGGGTAGGTATCCCTTTCATGAAGTTTAAACCATGAAGCAGTTCTGAACTACAACATATTACACCTTTTCCTTTTCCATGCTACAAAAAGTAGCTTTATGCACAAGGTTATCTTCAACCTCAGCTGGTCCTCCTCAGGTGGA
Source organism: Eubucco bourcierii (assembly GCA_013396675.1). Lineage (NCBI taxonomy): Eukaryota > Metazoa > Chordata > Aves > Piciformes > Ramphastidae > Eubucco > Eubucco bourcierii. The sequence goes on from VWZE01024906.1 coordinate 98,624, forward strand.
TGGAAAAACTTGAGAGGCATCTGTCACAAATGCCAGCAAACAGGAGAAGGCAAAGAGAGCTGACAGACACACGGGAAAAAATAGACTCCAAAAGATCATCAGGGAAGAGACAGAAGGACTCTTAAAAATGACCATGCTTGCCCATGGTAACAGCATCTCCATAGGAAACACAAAGAATTCCTTGGCAGGGTTGGGCTTTTTTTTTGATGCTCAGACAATCCATTGCAAGCATACTGTTTCTTCCAATTGTCAGAAAGAGCTCCCACATCCTAGAGAACAAGGCAACTCATGGCAAGTATATAAAAGAAATCCTTGACTGGATTCCTGGGCAAATGGAAAAGAAAGATTATGAAGTTAGTGCCACCTGTTCAAACAAGCTACATGGCAGGGGCTGCCACACAGCAGCTCCAACACACAGCTTTAGTTACTCTGCTCATTGCCTCACGTTTTGGCCTTCATGAGTGACTGTTGGACACTGATCTGTGTAAAACAGAAGGTCATTATACCTGACACTTGTTAAGGACTGGAGAAGTGAGAGTTTGACTGCACAGAAATCATTCACTCCAGCAAAAGAGGAAGAAGTGCTGTACTGTGCCTGGGAACAGGTTTGTTCTGCTTCTCTACAGTTAATCAAGTTGCTGCCCAAAAGGTGCTAAAAGCTACTTCCTACCGAAGAGCAACTTACGCCCAAGGTGCTTGCAGCTATTCCTAAACCCATTTGACAGCCAGCTCATGGTTTAATTGACAAAAGGGAAAATTTTTTTTTTTTCTCTTAAACAGGTTGCAGAAGTCAAATGAGGAACACAGAATCATCAGCCCTGAAGGTGAGCAGGCAGAAGAGAACCAAGTGCAAGAGAACATGTGTACTCTGTGTGTTACTATACACTATGCCCAAGTACAGCTTGGGCAATCTCATTTTGCACTTCGACTCCCATTACTGAAGCACAGATTAGATGCAGCAAATTAAAAAAACACCTCCTAATGATGCTTGCTGAGTGAATCATATTGCAGCTATATAACAGCAATAGCAACATTTACCAAAATTCACTCAGACCATTGTGTGGCTGAATAGGTCGGAGAAGAGAGCAGAGGCATGCACTAGCATCTCACTGTTGTGCTGCAGTCCCTGGAAGACTGACTGGCTGAAGTAGATCTCAGTTCACAGAGCTACTTAAAAAAAAAAAAGTGCAGTTCTTTTCAGATGTACTGTAGTTTTCCTCTCCTTTCTCTGCAGCATCCAGTGCTACTGACTACAGATGGAAAAGGTGATACAGAAAGGGTTCAAGCCTTGGCTTCTAATAGTATGAACTCTCTCATGAGAAGTTGTTAAAAAACCTCTTACCCATTTCACCCTCGAGAACACTTAGTGACCCTCACAAAAAAATTATAGTCAGTGTAGATCTGAGTCTGAATGCTAAAGCTGGCAACTAAGTCCTGCTTTTCCTACTTAAATTACAATACCATGGCATAATGCACTGTAGAAAAAAAAGAAGCACCTACCCTTGAAGCATCCTCAGGTTTAATTTTTTTAATTGTTTCCGTCTTCAGGGCAATGACGGGAAGGAAGGAAGGAAGGATGGAAGGAAGGAAAGACTGAAGGAAGGAATTGTTTCATCTGGCATTCTCTAGTATCAGAATATTTACCAAATAGTACAGTAGAGCTTTTCATGGTGATTCATTTTATTGCATCAAAGCCCCCACGTACTGCCCTGTACATATTCAAACTACAAAAGAGTCATGAAATCCCTGAATGTAGAGTTTCAGGGGAAAAAAACCCAACCAAACAACCAACCAACAAGAAAAAAAGAGTATGCTATCATTACTTGAGGGGAGGTGTGTGTGAAAAACAAGAAGAAGATTAGATAAATAGTGTGCAAGCGACCAAAGCTCTTTGTCATGTCAAGTACAGCTGTTCTACAGCATTCGTATGTCTCTAGTTAGGGCTATTTCCCCAGGAAAAGAAATGCACTGTATTGCACAACATGGGAACATGTACACACAGGGAATGCACACTGACTTACTAGCAGTGAGAAAAGAAAATAAAATGAAGGAAAATAAAACAGAATACAACAATTCTAAGCAAGCACCCAACCCGATGCTGTCAGAGTTTGCATAAAGGGGAATTGGAGTAAGGATTCTTACAATGTTAACATTTGCCTCAGTGTGTGAGACATCCACCTCTGCATAACAAGTGTTATCTCACTGAAGCAGATATCGACTGCTAGAAACTGCAGACATTGAGTAAATCATTGTCCTTGCTCAATATAAAATAGAGAACAAGATGTTCTGCCCTGCTCTGGATTTCTTATCCATGCTTAGCACATGCATCGACTCTGTGTACGTGTAATCTGTCGGTCTACCTATTCCTGCACGGAGATTTGATGAGAAGTTAAATAACAATTATTTGGGCATCAGAAGATGTCCAACAAAGGCAGTGTGTAGGAAATGGATGAGGTAGAGCATACTGCTGGAGTAGTACCATTACATAGGCCATGGGGTTGCTCAATTTAAACGCTAAGTCAGAGAGCAACATTTTCCACGTAGCTCAGAGCAATCCATGGGCAGTGCAGCTCACTATTCTCTCAGGACACCAAACTAGCCAAACTGAAGCAAGCAGAGGGGAAAGGAATCTTTTCCAGCACACATTACAAGACACTGCCATTCATCTGCCACCTCTGAAGATGGGCATTTACAAGCATGTGCCTAAAGGCACAATTTTCTAAGACCCAAGGCAGTTTCTCAGCTTGATGCAGTGCAGTGCAGAGCCAGTTTGAATACCTAGAGCTACACAGCTGAAGAGTGAGCCAGGGTTCACTTGTTCAGTCAGAGAAAAGCCACATTGCTTCTGCCGAGGGAACCAGCTTAGATTCACTCGCGGAGCAGTGCCTTGTGCGTCTGTAGCGCTAAGTACGGTAAACAACTCTCTTACTCCTGTGGTTAGTTCCTCCAGGTTTTTTCATCACCCGAATCACCTCAGCTGTTGCAACACTGGCTCCTGTCTCCTGTTTACAGCCGATCCCAGTGTGACGACTTCATTCTGAAGATGAAAAATCCCTGCTTTCCAGTTCGGGAAAGCAACCCATTAGTCACAGCAATCTCCTGGCAGAAAGAAATCACTGATTGAGCCTTTACTCCACCCAACTCAAAGGTCAGAGAGTAGTTTTCCATCCTACATTACTCTGTACTACGCAGACCAGAAATCTGAACCAAGTTCTTCCACATCTCGAGCCAGTTCCTTAACTGCCTACCACACATCTGCATACTCACGTGCACAAACTTTCTCTCTGAATTTCTTCAGAACTCTCTCTTCCAAACATGTTACCCCCAAAACACATCATCAAAACTGATGAGTCTTGCAAAAGACTCTGGCTCCAAAAAGAAAAAAGCATTTCAACAGAATTGCAAATCCAAGTTCTCTGAGTAATGTTAGTATAGTCAGCAATTGCCAAAACAACAGAACCAAAGTGTACCGGCAGAGTAATCCAAGGCCATGAGCTAATTAGGATAGGAAATAGACTCCTGTGGTATTGTTAGTATTGCACAATGCTTGTGAGGTTTCAGGTGATAGACAGATCATCAGCCTTCACTGTTTCACTGCCATGCATCTACAGCAAATGCTATGCACACAATAAAGTTGCTCTCACATTTTCAGGAGTATATTAAAAAACCCCAACCCTGTCAGGAGAAAAAGGTTTCTGTTTAGAGAGGCATTTTACTCCCACTGACTCTGGGGAAGGTGAAAAAGAGAGAAGAGAAATTTAAAANTTCTCGAATGAATCCGTTATGAGGCTGAAAAGGAGATAGAATTAAATCAGTTCCAATTACTAATTGAATCCTACCTGTTTCTTTGCCAGCGACACCATTCCCTCTCGTTCCCAAAGGAGTGCTGTGAGGAGGGAGAGAAAGCAGTGCAAAACTAGATTTTAAGAGCAAGAAAAAGGAGGTTGCTTTTGCTTTCTGTTACTCAACAAAGGGGAAAAAAAATATTTAAAAAAAAAATGGGAAAAATCCTCAAAGAGCAATATCAAGGCTTTCATTAATGCCAAGGCACCACTGCTACCACTCCTCCTCGTGAGGATGCAGGATACCACATGCAGAACTCTTGGATACTAAAAGTGCATAAATAGTCTAATAGGGCTTCTGGTGAATTGTACTTTCACAGCAAAAGCTGGCCCAGTTCCAAGAGGAACCATGAAACTGAGACTTTCTTTATATTGCAACCATTAAAATATGCAGTAAGTTAAATGACTGCAAGGAAACCCTGTACTGTGGTAGCCCCTGCTAAACCTCATAACCATCTCGTTCTCCTCAACTGTTGCATGAGGGGAGGAAAATTATTACCCACTGAAAATTAAGAATAAACTTCTTTAAACAGATGAGTCAGCAGATGCTAATTCCCCAAGCCAATGACATCACCACACACATACAGAGACCACCTAGGGATTACTGTCAGCATACTGCCACCCTGAAACACCAGGACTAAAGCAGAGCAGTCTCTGCAATGGTAGGTGATGTTTTACAGTGATTATCCATGGCAACAGAGCCTCTGGTTACTTCAACTCTTCCAAGTACTATAGGTTTTGTACCTATAGTTTTCACGTAACACCAGCTCATGCCTCGCTTCTTGTGACAATGTGATTGGCCTTCTTCCTGTGCCCTGAACAGACAAAATGGGTCCCAGCACTGCCTGGGGCTCTGAAGTACCTGCTGTGATCAAAGGGGAACCAACTTCTGCAGGGGCACAAGTCTCTGCAGGGGCACAAGTCTCTGCAGCCCAGAGGGCCACCGCTGCTCAGGGCCACGCAGTTGGCAACAGCCTTTGCCAGTTGCTTTGACGTGGCTCAGGAACTGCCAGTGATTGGCAGCTGGAGAATCTTAACTCAAATTGCATCACCCTCGATGTGAGTTGTAGCAGAGAACTAAACCAGCACTGTAGTCACCCAGCTGGATTAGGAAAAGAGGGAACACACAACGCTCCCAATATCCTCTCTGCAGACAGTGTTACAAACATGCCCTGCACCACAAAACAAAAATGCCATTATTAAAATCATTTGCTGATAAAATACCTATGGTGTAATTTGGGCTTGACAGGAGCCACTTGACCCTGCAGCCCACTGCCAGGCCTGGACAGAGCTGTAAGTCTATGCCACAGCTCTATGGTACACAAAGTGGCCCACAGCAGCATCAGGCTGTGACACTGCCCTCCACCACCTGATTTTGCCTCAAGCTTCATTTAAGCAGAAGGAAAGGGAAATCCAGGGTCACCCATCTCTGAACCTCTGCGAGCTGCTTGGGCTTCACAAACCTCCGAGCTGCCCAGTCTGATAACAAACCACACTGCTGTCGCTGTCCTGATGATACAAGGTAGGTGTACGTTCACTACTGGACACACAGTATGCCACAGCAGGATCCAAATTCTCAGGAACAAAAGATCCTTCTAGTCAAACAGAAAAGTAAATCGCAGTTGCTAACAGAAGTGACTTTTCACTCTGAATAGATGCAACATTTCTTAGGAATTTCTCTCTTTTAAGACTGGAATAATTTTGACCTAGAGGAGCCCTGTTCTGTCAAGCACAGCCACATTTGGAATAGGCACCTGGCTTGCTAATAAAAGACTTTGCATTTTGCTCTCTGTGTACATGTCAGTACAGGGGAAAATCTCACTGTGGCAATGACCTAGAGCCTTCACAAACTGCTTTGACAGAAAAACTTTATACCACCTTATAGACACAGAAAACAATTGTTTGGAACATGGACAAGGTGGTTAAACTCAGAAAAGATCTCTGCAAACTCTACTTTTTGTTCCATTTCTTTTAAAAAAGTGGGGGGGGGG
>VWZE01024906.1:114030-126899 GCA_013396675.1 Eubucco bourcierii
GTGGTGAGACACTGGCACAGGTTGCCCAGGGAAGTTGTGGCTGCTCCCTCCCTGGAGGTGTTGAAGGCCAGGTTGGAGGAGGCTTTGAGTGAGCTGTACGAGTGGGAGATGTCCCTGCCTATGGCAGGGGGTTGGAACTATATGATCCTTGAGGTCCCTTCCAACCTTACCATTCTATGATTCTATGAATCACAGAATCACAACACTTTAGTGGTTGGAAGGGACCTCCAAAGGTCATCCAATCCAACCCCTCAGCAAAGTAGGATTACCTAGAGTAGGTCATGCAGGAATGTGTCCAGATGGGTTTGGAATGTCTCCAGAGAAGGAGACTCCACAGTTTCTCTGGGCTGTCTGCTCCAGAGTTTTGTCACCCTCACAGTGAAAAAGTTTTTCCTTATGTTCATGTAGGACCTCCTCTGCTCCGCTTGTACCCATTTCCACTTGCCCTGTCATTGGTCATCACTGAGAAGAGCCTGGCTCTGTTGTCCTCACACTCAACCTTCACATCCTCTCCAAGCTGAAGAGACCCAGCTCCCTCAACCTTTCCTCCTAAGGCTCTCTTAATTATCCTCTCCCTTAATTATCTTTGTGGCTTTGCTCTGAACTCTCTAAAGCAGTTCCCTAAGGTCCTTCTCGAACTGAGGGGCCCAAAACTGGATGCAATATTCCAGAGGCAGAGTGGAGGGGAAGGAGAACCTCTCTCAACCTACTAACTCACTAACTGCCGTAAGCCCTGCAGGTAGGCAGATCTCTAGGTTGGAGACTGGAGGCAATAATCACACTAGAAAGATTGCCTTGACCCCATTAGATCATCACTTATTTACACTACATAGAAAAGAATAAATCAGAGTAGAATGCCATCTCTTAGACAAATGTATACATACCATCAGCTGTAAGGCATTCTTGATCTCCTTGGGGCCTCTAAATATTACTGTACTATCACGAATAATTAAGAGATCTCCCTTAATCTGAATAATTTCTTCATGAAAGTAGCAGTTAAAATCAAATATAAGAAATATCATGTTGTTAATTGCAAGAGTACACTTCTAAGGTTCAAAACCAGAATGTACCCACAAGTTTTTCTTCCATCCAACTACATTTACACACTTGCATCCTCATTACACAGCATGCAAAGTGTCACTTGACAAAACAGACAAGGCATCGACCTGCTTTGAAATCAATGCTACTGAATGCCTTAAGGTCAGGTTACAACAATGAGTACAACTGATTCCCAGCCAGTGCTCCCAAACACACATATATTATTAGCAGTCAAAAAAAATTCCTCAGGGAAAACAAGCCAGTGGTGCAACTTGGAGATGCCCAAGTAGTTGTACTGGGGTCACCATTTCATGTTTCTCACCAGATAAACCCATCCGTTCATCACAACATCCAAAGGATCCAACCTCAGTCTGTTCTGCCTCTCAGATGATGTAACTGATTGTAGTCCTTGAGCAGTAGCCACCATCATGAGAATTAATGTTGTAACTTTTAATTAAACTCAACAGTACACAAATATCAAAGCAACCAAGTATGAAAGAGCTTTCTGCTCAGCTGCACATCAATGCAATTGAATATTATTACATGTGAAGTATAGAATCACAGAAAACATCTGGCTGGAAGAGACCTCAAAGATTACCTACTCCAACCTTTGACCCAGCACTCAAGGATCAACACTGAACCACAGGCTCACAGGATGTCAGGGGTTGGAAGGGACCCAAAGAGCTCATCCAGTCCAACCCCCTGCCAGAGCAGGACCAGACAATCCAGCTCAGGGCACACAGGAACACATCCAGACAGGCCTGGGAAGGCTCCAGAGAAGGAGACTCCACAACCTCTCTGGGCAGTCTGTGCCAGTGCTCTGGGACCCTCCCAGTCACAAAGTTTCCCCTTGTGTTGAGCTTCTCCTCACCACGCAGTGCTCCAGTCCCCTGAGCATCCACACAGCCCTCCACTGGACTTTCTCCAGTAGATCTCTTAAACTGGGGAGCCCCAAACTGAATGCAGTACTCAAGATGAGGTCTCACCAGGGCAGAGCAGAGGGGGAGGAGATCTTCCCTTGATCTGCTGGACACACTCATCCTAATCCCCCCCAGGACTCCAGTGGCCCTCTTGGTCACCAGGGTACATTGTTGCCCATGGATGTTCTCCACCAGCACTCCCAGGTCTCTCTCCACAGGACTGCTCTCCAGCAGATCACCTCCCAACCTGTACTGGTGCAGTTTATTATTCCTCCCCGGGTGCAGGACTCTGCACTTGTCCTTGTTGAATCTCATTTGGCTCCTCTGTGCCCAGCTCTGTCTGTCCAGGTCTCTCTGGATGGCCTCACAGCCTACAGCTGTCTCACCTAAGCCTCCCAGTTTGGTGTACCAGCAGACTTGCTGAGCAGACATCATGTACCTGAGCACCAGTTCCAGAGGCTGCTTAAGCACCTCCAGGGATGGTGAACCCACCATTGCCCTGGGCAGAACATTTCAATGTTTGAAGAAATATTTCCTAACATTCAGGTTGAACCTCCCTTGGTGCAGCTTGAAACCATTTCCTCTAGCCATGTCACTGTGATGGTTTGGGAGTTCCGTGCCTGATCCCCACCCACCCCGCTTTGTAAAATCCCCCAGACTAGACTCGGCCAGCTGGAAGTTAAGGACTGAAGCTCTGTTTACAGCTCAGCACAATGTACAAGCAGAGCTAGACACAACAGACAGGAATAGTTACAGACATAGACAAGTTAAAGGGAATACAGCAACACAACTCCCCTCCCAGAAATCAGAGACCCCAGGAGGGGCTCCCAAGCACCCTTCCACCTTTTCCCCACCCCTATACCTTACCCCAGGGTTTGCCTCACGTGCAAGGTGAGTTTGGAGGATGGGCCAGGGGGGTTAGAAGGAAAGTGGTTAGTGAGGTTACTCAGCAGACAGGAGAAAGCCAGAAGCTGCTAGACAGCCCCAGACACTGTGCCCCAGAGACTGAGTTATCTGTGTTTTGAGTTCTTATTCTTATCCATCTCAGAATGCCTATTAGTGAAGTAGACATCACCACTGTCTCCTTTTCTCAGCCTGTAATATAATTTTCTCCATTAAAATATTCCAATTAGCCTCAAACCAGCACAGTCATTTGATGACCTCCTAGCTCAAACCTCCCTTCAGGTAGCTGTAGAGAGCAATGAGGTGTCCCCTCAGCCTCCTCTTCTCCAGACTGAACAATCCCAGCTCCCTCAGACACTCACTCCTAGGTCCACACCACGTATGAATGTACATCTAAATGCAGAAGTACAAACAGATTAAGCTGGAAATACAAGCTGACTAAACACCATACACTGAAAAAAAGATGTACCACAAAAGCCTTCTCCACAAAGGAAAAAACAAATGAGAACAGAAGAAAAACAGTTTAAGAAATGGATAATCAGAAACTGGCAAGCAGAGTCCAATACACACTTACGTTTTCTGCAGGAAGTTTAACCACCCTGAATATGGTTTCTGCAAAGGTCGAAATCAGCTTGAACTTGGGTATCACTTTTGTGTAGATGCTTGAGGAGTTACTCATGACAACCTTCAGGAGGAAAAGTGAACTTGAAGGTCACATGAGTCTTTTCATGTTGATGTTCATACAACTTCCAGAAAACCATAGGTAGGAAAGGCACAAAAAATCCTGCACTCACAATTCCTTCAAGCAACTTGCTGTAGCAATCAAACTCAAGACAAGAAATCAATAAGTAAAACTTACCAGAGGGCTCAAAAGCTTTCACATCTGTGTTTAATTGTAAACTTTAAGGATATACATCCTGTTTCTGTTAACATCGATAGTACTTCATTACATTCAATGTTATGGAAACACCATAAACCAGGACATCTTAATTTTGATTAGCAGACCATCACAATTGAAGCTCTTATTACTGACAAAGTTTCTTAAGATAAAAAGCCTGCAAGTCCCTTAAAGCCAGTTAATGTCTAGTTTAATGGAAAAAAACCTAACTTTTTCCAGCTGGGAAGCAACTTTAAACTCCTAGAGGCATCAATTCCCACAGCCAGCTTTGACTTGAGAGCATTTTCAGGATTAAAAAGCATCAGTTTGAGCTCAGGGTGTACTGTCGGACCACAATAAAAGGAAAATGAATACAATATGCTGGAAATAAAACACCAGTCACATTTTAACAAAACACTTTGTGACAGCGTTAATTATGACACTGTGCCTCCCACTCTTATCACACACAGCCCTTTCACAGCAGCTCTGCAGACCTCCACCCTCAGCCATCCCAGGCATAAACCAACACCACAGCAAGCCTGCCAGGTTTCTGTCCACAGAGGACAGAAAGTGAGTTACTGCTAGTCCAAGTTCACAGAAAGTGCTTGCTGTCACAAGGGGTTTTTCTATCCATTTTTCAGTTGCCCCTGTTTCATAGAAACTTCTGCATCTGTTGTTGTGGAAAAAGGTAAAGGCAAGCAAGAAGGAAAGGAAAAACATTGGAAAGCCAAGGAAACATCCCCGTGTTCACGTTTAGAAAAGAATATGATTTAACAATTTTTATTTTTGTCAACTAGGGGGGAAGCAAAAAAAAAAAAGTTTCAAAAGAACTCTTAGCTCACTGTATCAGCACCTAAGGCTCCAAATAACCCCTGCCAGAGCATCCTGTGGCTACTGACCTGGACTGTTTTTTCCTGTGTGCTGAAAACCCACAGATGAGAATCTGATACCAAGCCATGCTATGGCAATCTTCTGGGCCACCGCTGAAAAGCACCCAGTGAGCAATGCCTGCTTAATTTACACACCCCCAGCCTGGGTATGCAGCCATGGTGTCTCTGTACTGGGAGAAGCCAGTGAGCAGAAGCTGTCCAGTGAGCAGTGTCCGTAAGACTCTGTCATGCCCACCAAGAACAGTACCAACCAAGAAGGAAAAGTCACTGTGGCAAATAAGGCAGCAGTAGTGCACACTGGGATAAACTGGTGCAGGCTGGGAATGAGCCTACAGTCAACATCCCCTTTAATTGGAGCTCTCTATGAATGTAACCCTCCACAGGTCCCTGCCTCAGCCAGTCTCTGCTGTAACCTATTTATTATAGGTGATACCTGTCACCTTGGGACCCATGCACAAGGATTGCTCTGCACAAGAGAAAACACAGAGTGCACACCAGGAGGGCAACACACAGCTGTAAAGGAAAGCTGCCCTGCAGCTTGCAGCAGCAAAGGTCTCTCTAGCAGCAATCTAAGTGTGAACAACTGAGTCCTTGTTCTTTGGCCTAATTTAGACAGTGCCATGGTAGCAAAACCAAGCAAAACAACAACAGCCATGTGCTCAAAGACAGACCAAACAGATTTACTGCCCTTGTGTAGAGGGCAGTGCATATGACTGTTCCTTATCACAAAGCATTTCAGGAAACAACGCATGTCTATATGTGGATATTCTTACCTGGCAGAAACAAAGGGCAGGGAAATGCAAAGCTGCAGATCAATGGTTAGTAAAAGCTGAGCAGTGACTGCCTGTTGCCATTTAGGGTGGGCACACAAACTGTTTATGTCTTCTATCACTTTCCTTGGGGCTGTCAAACAGCTATGGTGGAGTAGCCATCTGGCTAAGCAAGTAAGGATCTAAGTCACATATAGCCATCACAAGAACAACTTCTGAATCAGAGCTGGAATTTCTTTTTTCTTAAGCTGCTTTTTTTTTTTTTTTTTCAAATTGTTAATTAATTTCCTTAATAGTAAACAACACTAATTGCACAACAAATCAGTGTCCTAAAGAGTAACACTTCCTATTAACAAAACCCACCTCTGTGGTAGTCCTTTATAAAAACTGCTCCCAGGTGCACTCAACACACCCCAAACAATCATCCAAGTTATAAAATCAAGAAGCAAAGATAAGAGTTAGCCCTGCTCAAGGAAACAATGCATGTATCAGCATCTTTATTCCAACTGTACTGAAGAGATTTCAAGAAAATACATAACTGTGTCCCCAAGGTCACTGCAGTTTTGTTACAGAAGTATCCAGTGCACCTGAGCACCCGGAGGCAGCCTGCCACCCTGACAATGCTGGAGGTGACACGGGAGTTTATTTTCTGGAGTGGCAATCTCTGTTCCCCTTCAAATGCCTAGGTTTATTTCTTTTTCTCTGCATGACCACCTTGCAGTGCCTAGTCTTTATAAAGTGTCTTTTTAATTTTAAAAATTTAGTTGTTCTCCCATTATCAGTAAAAGGGTCAACAACTACATTAATTGTTTAGACCTTTTCCCACTTCACTGCAGCAATTGGTCTGGTTTGCTGTTACGGACTCTGACATATTCAAGGTGTCAAGACAGTATTCCAGAAGGTGCTGGCACTGAAATGACACAAAAGTCTCTTTTTAAATTAGTGTGTGTCAATATCTTATTTTTAAATTTAAAATACAAGACAGAAAGACAAGCAGTAATAAATCTCTAATGGGAGTTAAGGAAGCGGTTAACCATCTCTTGCTATCCCCCAGCAGGGAAAAATAAGCTGCTTGATTTCTGCATCACAAAGAAACCCTTGCACTACAAATCATTTCTCTGTGAGCAATATGGGATCAGGCAAATGCCTGGAAAGCTTGGAATTTTATCACAATTTTTTTAAAATGGGTTAATGAGGGTGAGGGAAGTTGTTTAGGCTCTAAGTATTCATGGCAATTTTCGTCTGTATAAAGTTGGTAAAGGTCCTAAATGCTTCCCTTGTAGTTCAGATGGAAACCTGGTATTGAGCATAAACTGAAAGCCTACCAAATATATGGCTGAAAGAGTAGACCGAGTAAATGTTAGAAGAAGCATAGTCATGCTTCATTTCAGACCATTCATTGCACAAGTTATTGTAGTCATTTCACCAGTTTCTCATGCCTTGATTTTATACCACTGCGCAGAACAAAAAGCAAAAGCCTACATCAAACATCCTCCAGCGAGGAACTGAAAAAAATCTTGACCTCTGCCTCTGGTATTCAGCTCTGCCTGAGGAAAGAAAAAAGCAAAACCGAAAAACTACACCATCCTGACTTTCTGTAAAATTTCATGTATCTATCTTTTGGCAGAAAAAAAAAGAAACCAACAAACTAAACCCTGGCATTTAACATAAAGGGAAGATGTATGGCACATTAGTATTCTTCAATACCAAATGAAATCAGACTTCCTAGTCTAGCTAAGGCATCAGTCCTCTATCATTAAAAAAAAAATAAAAATCAGAAACATATAGAAAAATCAACAAGAATCCAAATGAAAAAAAGACCCCTAAAGAAACCCCAACCCACATCTCAGTCACAAATCAGGATGTGACCATTACTGCTTTAGTAGAAACTGAAGTCAGCTTCGGAGACTCCTGTGCTGACCCTTCTGCAGCACCTTCTCATGTCTCAGCTCTGGAGACGGCCAAACAGCTCTGCACACGCACATGCACACCATCTCACCTCTGTCCTGCAACCGGATCAAGTCCTGAGCCATTCAGACTCAGCAAGGGCATAGACTTTACAGGACTTCACTAGTCCTCATGGCACCCTCCACTTCAGCAATGGCAGAGTTACTAGCATGACAAATAATATAGTTATTAACAGCTTCCAGACTGTAAGGCTTTCAGAATTGCCTTCCTTACAGAGTTAAAGTTTTGTTGATCTACTTATTCCCTCCCATTCCTAGGTAATCTAAGCTAAGCCTAACTCTGTACCTGTTATCCATCAGAGGAGCTGATCCCACCTCCCTCAGTTGCATCCCTCGTGAAGGATGTCAGTCAAGTCCAGACTCAGTGGTGATAGTTGGTGCCTGTCTGTCACTGAATCAAAAGGAAGACCTAGAGAACTTAAAAAACAGATTTCCCATCCCTAAGGAAGCTATTTTTGTTGCCCATGCAAAGGGCAAAACACAGGAGGAATGTCTTTACCTTCAGTAAGATAGGATTTTATTACTATTATTTGTAACTTTACTGCACAAACCTTTTTTGCCTGTTTGTTTCAAAGGAAAGTCACCAGAAACCTCAGCATCACCACAGGCTTTTCAAATGAGGCCCTTTAAATGCTTGTTAGGTACATCTGCTACCTGAGCAGAATTCCTCACACCAGCCAGAGCAGTTTTTCTCTACACAGACAAGCAACTCTGACAGGCTGCTTTTCCCCACCACATCTCAACTCTGTACAATCATGTGCTTATAAAGTGTTGTTGAAACAAGTCATGTGTAGCAATCAGAAGAACATTCCACCAGCATTTTCCCCACAACAAACATTCCAAGTAAATTTCAGTTTTGGTCAAAAATCTATTTGGACTTATTCTAAGTATCTCTTTTATAAATACAGAGGCAACGTAAAACATCTGGAATATAAAATATCTCTTTGTATTTGATGCTTTTGCACAAGTCCATTAATTTAATGAAACTTACCACGTGCTTCAAAGTTAACAGAGGTAACTGAACTAGGTGTTACCTCTGAGCAGCTGAGCCACAACCAACTGCTTGTGTGCAGAGCCCTAATTGCACCCACACCAGCAGCCCAGAGCACCCACACACCAGGCTGCTATTGCCCCTGGGAGCAATCTGAATACCACCAGCTGAGGTAGGCAGATTAAAGAACAGCACTATAAGCTGCTCTGTAGCAGCCCCAAGCAGAACTGCAGCACCACCATCTCAACGAAGCACACAAGCATTTCCTTCGTGCAGCAAACTGCAGGACTGTAACCAGGCTAACCATGAGAGAAAAACAGTTACCTGCCTAACCAGGTAAGGTGAGACAAGTCACAGAGCAGTTTTAGGTTTTCAATCTAAAGCAGAAAATGAAACACCATGGAACAGATCAGCAGTGGAGTCAACACCTTGTGGGTCAATGAGTACAGATTACAGTTGGAACTTGTTTTCAAGTTATTTTAGCTGCTCCTGCGGCCGCAGGAAAGCTACGAGCAGCAAGTACCTCATAGGTGACCCCTAGGAATTCCTCCACACCTCCACCAAGGCACCTAGCAGCATATCTGGAAGCAGGAGAGAAACTGAGCTCACTACTCAAAGAACGTAATTCAGACCCATGTTACTACAAAGAGAAAAACAAAAAATAGGTTTGGAGGGTAAAGAAAGGGTGGGACATACTTCAGTGACAAATGCAAAGTTACTGGCAGGCCTTTGGGTATTTTAATGCACTTACTAGACAATAAAGACCACAACCAGTGGCTTTGCTGTTGCTTCACAATTAGACAAAGTAAGAAAGCAGAGAAACAATGTGAGTGGAGTAGGATAAAGCAGAGGGACATCACACCAACAGTACTCTGCCTACAGGCAGCACATGAAGCCAGGTAAGCTCCCTCCTGCTGAGGATACACTGGGTGTATGAGCCAGCCACAACTGCCCATATACTCAGGGAGCTGAGGCAGGCTGGCTTCACCCAGTAAATGTGCCCACCAGAACTTTTATTTCCTGAATATTACAAATATTTGAGTCCAAGAGGAGCAAGGAGCCAGGACCTTGAATGATTTTTGCAAAATGCATGGCATTACAGGGAAAAAACCAAACAAAACAACAAGACAAACAAAAACAAACCAAACCAAGCAAACAAACAAACAAAAAAAGCCCCAAACCAAACCTTCTTTCAGTCACCCTGTAAAAGAATGTGTCCTGAAATCCCTCCTAGTCTTAGAGACAGTTTCTTGGTGTGTATTCACCTCACATCATTCTAGCGGGACTGCTACCCTACCACCGGAGGTAGCAGTACTTTGTACCTCTGTAGAAACACCTGTGTACCAAGCAACACTTAATGTTAGCACAAACTAGTGCCTTAGTCAACAGAATATCCTTTGGTATCTCAACTGCAGTTTGTCCAGTTAGGGTCCAGAAAAGCTAACAAAGAGGAGTTACTGATGCCATGCTGGAAACTCCATCTGGCTGACATTTCCCTATCCCTTTTAGAAGCATCCAGCACATCAGCAGGAATGGATTTTGTGGTCTCAGGCAAGCCTGGCACAAAGTGGGGTTTCCAGGTCTCTCTAAGGCTGTATACCATGCAAGGTACCAAGATGTTAAAGAGTTTATTCCTGCCAACCATCCTATTGCAGCATCATGTAACAACAACACATCAGGCCCTGTAAACCTGGTGGTCTGCTAAGAGTGTACCACATGTGCAGTAAATCTCTTCCCTCCTTTTTATCTCGCTAAAGTTCTGTAAAGCATTAGGAATCTCCAAAGGTATTTCCCTATGGAATTGCCAGCAACTGCAAACACTTTGTGAGAGTGGAAACCCACGCAGCAGCTTATTATCATATGCACATCTCTTCAGCATCCTCCCCCAGAATGTATCTTACACCATGAGATTGAAATCACTAAAGCAAAAGATGGGGAAATGACAAATTAATTCAATTTATAATAGAAGTCAAAGACACTCTGACACAAACCACCAAACAACAGTAGCAGGCAAGAACTGATGTCAAATCTGAGTCCCAGTCAGAAATTTTATCCTAAAAAAATGAAAGGTGGCTGCATTGAAGCACCCAGTTGGTGCAGTTCTCGGAAGATTTTCTACCTCTGCCTGCCATTTTCTGACCTGTTGACACATCAAGAGCCATTTCCTTCACCTTCACATGGACTCCTGCTCCTGCGCAGGCAAGTGACTGAGCTGCCGTCTCTCCCCATCCTACTTTCATCCAGCCTCAGTAACCAACACACTCCCAGGAGGCACAGGACTTTCACTCTGTCCACACTGCAACGCACACAGCTCAACCACCACACAAAGCAGCGTCTGCTGCATTCAGGCAATGAAGGCTAGGGGCCCAAGAGCTCCATGTCCTCTTGCAGTGTACTTTTAACTACGAGGGAAGAATGGAAAGAACTGTCCTGAGCTCTGGATGAGACCAGATCACCTGTGATGGAGGAGAAAAATCAGAAAGTGCCCTTCACCACAGACTGCTGCAGACACCTCCCGTTCCTTCAAATGCCGCAGCCAAAGCTGCATTTCAACACTACTCAAGGTTACACTTCTTGCAAATGGTTTTCTGTCTTGTAGTATCAGCCACTACTATTACCTACAGTTTCATTCAGAAACAGTATTTGATTTTTTTGTTTTCAAGGGGGAAATTATTTTTAATCAAGGCTGGTCATAGATGATGTGAAGAAGATTTGTTTTTATTTCTAGTCACTCTTTGAATTATTACTATCATGCCCTGCATGATAAATGGTATGTCTGTGGTGTGAGATACACATTGAGAGGAAAGCCTTCTTAGCACGAGGCATTCAAAGTCTCTGTCAACAAGAAATGGGAAACTGGGCAGCTGAAAGTAGAGCATCCATTTCATTAGGGTTTGGTTGATTTTTTTTTTTAATTCTTCTCTTTTTTTTCCCACCTAATAAAAGCCTTTGGCTGCATTTTGTTTACTCCACCTTTTGACAGAAAACTGAAGCATGAATGTTATGAAACAGTTAAAAAAAATCAAATATAAAAATAATGGAATGCAGAAAAGGTTTAGAGACTTGCAGGGTCCTAAGCAAAGTGTCACCCTAAGGCAGCTGAAATCCAACAAGATGAACCCACAGAGATGTTATGTTGTAAGAGCCAGATTTAATCCAGTTGCACTTTTTAGATCCGGTTTTAGATGCCAGGTCAAAACAAATAAATCAGTTAAGAAGCATTTAGCAAGAGATAATAAAAACATCTAAAGCAAACAAAACCCCAACATCGACAGAAATGAAGGAGGGGAGAAACAGCAATTTAAAAGTGACCCTTTGGTGGGGGGGGGGGGGGGGGGGNTAGCTGGGCAGGAAATCCTTGAGGTGGGTTAAATGCCTTTCTTTTACATGCTTTACAAAGAATTTCCTCCAATTACTAGAATAATATTTGTTTTCATGTCAATCTTGACAAATCACAGCTGTGGTGCTGTATTTCCCCTCTTCCCATATTTTCATCCATTAATAGGTCTGCATTTGCTCACAGACCAATAGAAAGTGTACATCTGTATTTATTAGATTTATAAGCACTGCTGTTTTGCAATCAAATGCCCTATGTAAAACCATCCTGGTTCCTGGAATTTGCCATTTCCACTTGTACTGCTAAGCTGACAGCAGAAGCCTGTTCTCCTGCTTGCGAACCCAGGACCCCCAGGACATTCTAGACTGCACAAAGCCTCACCACACTGCGGAGCATCAGAGGTGTCAAGGAGGTAATTCAATTAGCATTGTTGCACACTGCAAGCTCACTAATGCAAGTGCCAGAATGAGAGAAGCCTGAGCCTGGGCAATATTGGTTGAGGGTTTCTTTCTTTCTGCTGCCCTAGTTCAGGAAGGTGAATCATCTGAAGAAGCTTTAGTAAAACACAAAGCTATTCAGTTTTGAAATTTCAAAGTTATAGATGAATTTGGAAGCAGTTTTAGCCAAGTATTTTAAGCCATCCATACAGTCAGGATGTCAGGATCACTTCCAAATGACACTGCCCAGTATTTCCACTGCTGAGTGATGGAGTCCAGCATAGGAAGGAAGGGATTTATTGTTCTAGACTGATACACCAAAGCTTTTTTTTTTTTTTTTTTTTTTTTTTTTTTTTTTTTTTTTTTTTTTTTTTTTTTTTTTTTTTTTTTTTTTTTTNCAGGAGAATTATGAAAATCTTAGCTCTTGTCATAACTTATTTCCCACAAGTGTAATCTCCCTACTTAAAATACAACTCTGAACTAGTTCTCAGGCCCAAACTCAGCATTTTTTCTAGACCTCAAGGAGAAACCAGAGTCCAGACTACACTGTCATAGCCCACTGAGTTTCAAAAACTAATCAAGCTCAGAAACTCACTCTAAATGTCGGTTTTTCTGGAATCTTCTGACAATCACAACAGCTGCCTTATTGCTATGATGATCAGCGGTAACAACAGAGCTAGCTGATTTTTTTAAAGAGGATTTAGAACAAATAGAATCATAGAATCATAGAATGGTAAGG
>VWZE01024907.1:947-19713 GCA_013396675.1 Eubucco bourcierii
GTGTGAGCCAGCAGTGTGCCCAGGGGGCTGAGTGTGAACCAGCAGTGTGCCCAGGGAGCTGAGTGTGAACCAGCAGTGTGCCCAGGGGGCCAAGAAGGCCAATGCCATCCTGGCTGGGATCAGAAGTGCTGTGGGCAGCAGGAGCCAGGAGAGGATTGTGCCCTTGGACTCAGCTCTGCTGGGGCCACAACTGGAGTGTTGTGTTCAGTATTGGGCACTGCAATACAGGAGAGATGTGGAGGTGCTGGAGTGGGTCCAGAGGAGGGCAAGGAAACTGGGAAGGGCCTGGAGAATAAATCTGATGAAAAGAGACTGAGGGAGCTGGGGATGGTTAGAGTGAAACAGAGGAGGCTGAGGGCAGAGATCATTGCTGTCTGCAGCTACCTGAAGGGACACTGTGGAGAGGCTGCTGCTGGGCTCTGCTCACAGGGAACTGCAGACAGAACAAGGGGGAATGGCCTCAAGCTGAAGCTGGGGAGGTTTAGATTGGACATTAGGAAAAGGTTTTTCATGGAGAGAGTGAGTAGTCAGGGACTGGAATGAGCTGCCCAGGGAAGTGGTGGAGTCCCTAACCCTGAATGTGTTTAAGGTGGTTTGGATGTGGTGCTTGGGGCTATGGTTTAAGGTGAGCCTTGTAGAGTAGGGCTCTAGGTTGGGCTTGGTGCCCCTGAGGGGCTGTGCCAGCCTGGGTGCTTCTGGGATTCTGTGAAACACTCCTGTCCCAGCCTTGAACCACAGGCAGTGCTTGCTGCAGCAGCTCTGGCTCAAGTGTATCTTTGATGATAGTGTGTCCTGAGTAGTCCATTCCCTGTTCCTTGGCAGCCTGGGTGCAGGCAGCCAGAAGGAGGAGGGCATGACGATTCCTTGAGATGGTTGAAGCAGCACTGATACTGGAAGTGAACTCACAGCCACCTTCTGAAGACCTTCCTTGGGGCAGGGATGCAGGCAGATCCCAGTGCAACCAAGTTGCTGAGTCTTGCACAGCCCTCCTAGGGAAGGTGTTTCACAGCCATAGACAAGTGAGTTTAAGGTCTTCTGAAAATATCTACCTCATGTCTGAACCGGAGCAGCAGAGTGCACAGTAGGCAGACTTGGAAATAGGCCACCAAAAAGACAAACAAAAACTTGACCTAATCTCTACTTCTCTAAACTACAAATGAACCATTACCAAATATTCCAGGTTTTCATTATGCACTGCTGAGATCAGGGGAGATAGAAGCCTAAAGCTTTCCTCATTCACCTTTGAAAGGTTCTTACCTTGCTGAAATGCCAGCAGAAGAAGGTGATAGTCTGTCTCTTAGTGCCTCTGCTGTGTGCTTTTATTCTCCAGATGATTCTTCTTGGTGGAGGAATTCCTCTTCTCTGGAATCTGTCTGGTCAGGTCTCTGGCCGTGCTGGGTTTGGACCAGAATATGAGGTAAGTCATTTGAAATTGTGGTGAAGACATTTGATCCACAAACCATACTGGTACTGCTGCTTGTATTTTTAAGCTTGTGTTTACTGAAGGCATGACTCAGGCACAGGCACCATGTACTAAAAACAACAACTATGTTCTGGTGGGTGCAGGGATGGGCTGAGGCTGGGAGCTGATCACCAAATGGGACTTTCATATTAGCTTACAAATTAAATAGCTTCACGTGTTGGAAACATGCAACTCTTAAAGCTACCTGATTCAAATGGGGGGTGGGAGGAGGAGGCTTTTTCTTTGGGTGTTGTCTTTTTACTAATCCTGCAGGTGATCTGGCACAGGAAAAGGATTGGAAATTTCAGACTGCTGTTGCTGTCTTGGTGCTGTGGATGAGGCAGCCTGCCAAAGTCTTATCACAAATCCTCAGTTTTCTTTTGAGTTTATTTCATCAGTGCAGGACTTCTCCTTTACTGAACAGTGAGGTACTCCCAACAGTCAGGATCTCACCTTCACAAACATCTTCTTTCTGTGACTATCTAGCTCCACCATGTAACTGGCTACAGTGAACACTGACATGAAATCCATTTTTAACACCTAGAGTAGCAGTGTATGTTCAGCTTAGTCAATACCAGATGTTTTTTGTTGTTTTGGGTTTTTTTAATGGTGTGTGTTTGGTTGGTTTTAGATTGTTCAGTCTTTGGTTTTTCTGCTGCTTGCAACACTCTTCAGTGCAGTGACAGGTCTGCCGTGGAGTCTGTACAACACATTTGTCATAGAGGAGAAACATGGCTTCAATCAGCAGGTACTGACCTGACACCCCAGGTAGGTTGGGGGGGTTAGGAAGACTGGTGTAGCCCTGTCCCTCTGCCACACAGCATTCATTTTAGGAACTGTTCTACACACACTGCATGAAAATAAGACCGGTGACAGTTTGTGACTATTGCAGAGGTACCCACGGCCACAGCAGGCCTCTGAGCACAGAGACATGTGTGTTCTGGCAGTGGAATGAAGAACATTTTATACCTCAGCTGTTCATTTTGGGATGAATTCTTCCTACCCTCCACATGCCCTTGCTGAGCAATCTGGGTCACTGCTTGGCAGAGGCAGTTCTGAGTCATGTATCCAGAGCAGATGAAACAAACTCAAGCAATGGTGATGTTCCTGCTCTGTTTACTTATGGAATTCTTGTCATCAGAGAATTCTGCTCTTCATTTGGATTTCTCCTAGGTGCTCAGTGTCAGCTTGGCTTTAATTTCTCTCACCAAGTTAGTTTAACCTGTTTCAGTGTTTGTTTCTCATGAGATCAGATTTTCCTGTTGAGAGAGGAACCTCATTTTGACACGCACCATTAGCCATCCCTTGCCAGAGCACAGGACTTGTTTTCTGGTTTTGGACCCAGCTAGCATTGCCCACAGTATTTTCTGTTCCAACTCCACTAGGAAACATTTCTTTTATAGTATAAAAAGTGAAATTCAGATGGGTAGCAGAAGTGGGATAAAGGTGTTTGGCACATGGGCTTTTCTCTGTTTAACCCACATCTGTAGCTAACATCTTCCAGTTGCTCTATCACCTGATGACCCCTCCCCAGCAGAAAAGAGGAGTTGGGAAAAGGAGAGAAGATCACAGACTGAAATGGAAACAGGTTTAATGAAACCACAAAGCTAATGCCAACGCAAATATAAAGTATGCAAAGCTATACTCAGCCAAGGCACAGCAGTGCCAGGCAGTCCCCGGGAAGGCAGTGCCAGGCTGTCCTTTGGAGCAGAAGGAGGAGCCTGAGCAACTACAGAACCCAGGCAGGAAGCTCTTCTGTCCTCATCAAACTTCTCCCTTTATATGATATTGATGACCTGGGATACTCTTGCAGGGAGCACTGGGTAGCTGCCCTGGCAGACTCCACCCTGCTTGTGTCCTGCAACCCGTAGGTGCCCTGTGCTTCTGTCCCAGTGAAACCAGGACAGCTTTGTCATGCAGCCTTGTTGGGAAGGATTTTACACAAACCCCTCACTGCTGTCCCTTGCAGACAGCTGTAAGCACTGAAGTAACAGTTCCTAGAGCTAGTTAGCAGCCTACTCATGGTGCAGTCACTAGATCTACCTGAATGAATCTGATGTCTTTGACATTTCTATTCCTTCTATTACATTTAAGCTAATTTAAAAACCTGGGACAGCTACATGAGTAAAAACTGCATGGCACTGGATGTGTAGAGTAAAATAGCCACTCTACAGCTAAAAGTCTTTATGTATTTCCAGGTAGGACAATCAGTAGTACTTGAAGGTTAAGATGAGTGGAGGCAATTGTTCAGAGGCCATGTATTTTGCAGCAGCTGTGTTTTTTGAAGGTTCCTATTCTCTAAAAATCCCATCATGGATAGAATATAGATCGATAAAGGAGTTAGGAGAAAGATAAGCTGATTTTTTTATTTGCTCCTTTAATGATACAGAGAATAAGATTTTTGGGTCAGGCTTTAGTAAGAGCGAGCTCTCCTCACCAGGAAGGGAGGTGAAAATATTCTTCCATCTTTTCTTTTCCAACTTTGATTTCCTTATCACTTAATCACAGAATGTTAGGGGTTGGAAGGGCCCTCCAGAGATCACCCAGTCCAAGCTCCCTGCCAGAGCAGGGTCACCCAGGACAGGGCACACAGGAACACAGCCAGGGGGGTCTGGAAAGGCTCCAGAGAAGGAGACTCTGGGCAGCCTGCTCCAGGCTCCAGCACCCTCACACTAACAAAGTTTCCCCTCCTATTCCTTTGGCACCTCCTCTGCTCCAGCCGGCACCCAGTGCCCCTTTTGCTGCCCTTGGGCACTCCTGGGCAGGTCCTGGCTGTGTCCTCCCAACACTGCCCTGCACCTCTTTAGCACAGCACTGAGGGCAATGCTCCAACTCCCAGGCCCCAGCTCCCTCAGCCTGGCCTCATAGGAGATGTTCACTGCCTGCAGCAGCTTAGGGTCTCTGGGCTGGACTCTCTCAAGCTGTTCCTTGAGGTCTTGAACTGAGTGGCCTAGAACTGGACACAATAACCTGGATGTAGACTCACCAGACAGAGAAAAGGGGAGGACAACCTCTCTCAACCACAGCCCTTAGAAGAACACCTTGCTGGCTCAGTGGCATTGCTGGTTGATGATTTCCCTGACTTTCTTTGCATCCACTGCAAGGGTCAGTTCCCTGAGCACCATGGCACTGACTGCATCTCTGGGTCCTTCCTTTGCAGACGCTGGGATTTTTTTTTAAGGATGCCCTCAAGAAATTTGTGGTGACTCAGTGCATCCTGCTGCCAGTGACAGCTCTTCTGCTTTACATCATCAAGATAGGGGGAGACTACTTCTTCATCTACGCCTGGCTCTTCACATTGGTTGTTTCCTTGGTGAGTATGTGGCTGGGGTTCTTCCAGATGTTAGCTTCTTCATGTAGCTTAGTGTGCTGAGGTTTAAAAACATAACTGAAAGGAAATTGAGACAAATCCAAGTCTCCTGGGAATTACAGTGTCTGTGGTTCTGCTTGTCTAGCTACTTTTATGCACTGAATTGGTAACTGACATTTTTAGCTCTTAATTAAGAGGATCTTTAGTATCTATCATAAGGGTTTGATGTTTTCTGTTGTTGCTATAAGCTCTGAAGTGTATCTTCTATTTCTCAGCATGGCTCTGCTGGCTTTTTGCTCAATATGCTAACACAGCTCCCCCCAAGGAAGGGACGACAGAAGCACTGCTGTGGGTACTAATTTATTTTTAGATGACAAGAGCACCTTAACAAGTAAAAGAATCATTGCATTAAAATCTGCCACATTACCCTAATAATACATTTAAGCTAATCAGCCCCTAATTATTGTGTGAAATACAGACTTTCTCATTCAACTAGAATGCACCACCAAGAAAGTTTTTAGGAATTGCTCAGCAGGAAATCAGGATTGTTTTCTTTCTTAAACTTCTTTTTCATGACTTAAGTGGTTTCAGGTTTGTTTGGTTTTCTTTTCTTTCTCCCACTGCTCCTAGGCTCAGATTACTGTCACAGCTTTCTTGGAGTTTGAATTTGGAGTTTGAATTTGTGAGCTTCCTGCCGCAGGCATTGGCTGGGTGTATTAGTACAAAAAAAGGATCCTAGTGCTGTATGGGAGGCCACTGCAGTTAATGCAGGAAGATCTGATTTCCCACTCAGGTATCCAATACCTGCATTGACTTTTTCAGGCATGGCAACAGGAAAGGAACTGTGGCTCAGCTGAACCTGCGTCTGCAAAGCCTATTCATAATCCTGGCTTTATGGGTCACAGATGTCCTTACCTGAACTGTATTGGCTGTTCTGCTGGGATTTTTACCTCATTGATATCCAGCATGTAACTGAAAGAAAACCTGTGTGCAGTAGTGGATATCTGCCCAGCCACTGATTCTGGCATAGTGCAGTGACCAGTTTCTGACTCACCCAGTGACAGCAGAGTAGCAAAGTGCCCCACTGAGGTGACAAGTCTGGCTCACAATTACTATCTTAAATTCTTTGCAGCTTCTGTTCATTGGATTCACCATACAGCATTTCCTGACTTTCTGTTGTGCTAGCTCCAGGTGTCCTTACACTCTGACTTCTTCCCTTTTTTGTCTCTGCATGTGTTCTAGTCCATAGTGTTAGGGCCCAGAAGTGTCAGTTCATGTCTACTGAAATGACTGTTACAGGAATTCTTGTGCAGACTCCTGGCAGGATTTCTTAGTGAGCTAGTCTTTTTCTTTCAGCCTTTTATCAGAGTCCACTCTTTACATCCTAATTCAGCATTTGAGCTGCTGGTCTGCCCAGCTCAGTGAAGCAGTCCACGCTCACAGGGCATTCCAATGTAGCCTTGTTATTTACAAAACTGGGGAGATAGTAATTCCTCGTGGTGATAGCAAGTTCGTATTTTAAGTCTTAAAGGCTTTCATCATTTGCTTTTTTCATAGAAGGAGTAAGGTGAAATTTTAAAAGAACAGGTAGCCTTGGGATTGAAGGAAGAGCCAAGATTTCCTGGAGTGGCCTGCCCTTGCTCTCGTTTATACACCCAAAGTGAAACTTTTCTTCTCTCAGTTTCCTTTGTGCCAGGCACTGGCTGCTCTATTCTTGCTATATTCTCTTTTAAACATGTATTGTAAAAAATGTTGTGTGATCTCCTGCAAGAAGCTTTCTGAAAGTCCATTTAACAGCTTTTATCCAACAAACTTAGTAGAAAGAAGACAAAGGTGAGTGGTACCTAACACCGAATTTCAAGGCAAGAAGCAGAATGTGCTCAGGTGATGGCAATTCTCTTTGTCACTTTCATATCACAAACTATTATTTTAGTTTTACTTTGCCTATCTCTTCCAGCTGAGCAGTTCAGACTTCTGCTCTGTGCTGACCGAAGGTGTTGCAAGACCCAGCGGCTCACTTTTCTTCTTTTGAAAAAGAAATTATTGGTTTTGTCCTAAGGTTGAAGAGCATGCCCAGACAATTGGTGCTTTTCAGGTGACTTGTAGTGTCACTGCAGCTCTATAGGGCTTGATCAGGGTTTAAGGTTTGTTTGAACAGCCTTTGATATGCAAAGTAAGCTTAAGAGGTGTTAGATTTACCATTCAGACTTCCAGTTAGGGAAAAATTCCTTGACTCTAATCTCGGTTAGGATTGCATCCTACTACCTGTCTGTTATGCCTCCTGATGTCTAGGTTTTACACAAAGATCAGAGACAAAAGCTGAACTTGCTCCATGGGCTCAGACACTGGTCTGGACTGAGAACTGCAGCTGGTTTCTGATGTAAAACACCTTCCTACAGTTGCTGCAAAATATCTGCAGAGGTTTGAAGTCTTGTTTATTTTCCTACTCTATACTGCTCTGCAAGTGCCCTCCCTTGCTATGACTGGGGGAAGGTCACTTTCCCTAGTTTTAGATTTCATTGGACTTTACAGGGCAGGTACTTTGGAAGGTCAAGAGACTTGTTTCAGTGGATAAAAACCTGTCAAAACAAATTTGAAGGTCATGTTGCTGACCGTTTGTCTCTCTTGCCCTATTCCTTTTTCACTAACCAGAATTTAAAGTTTTCTCCAGCCCTTTTTCTTTTTTTTTTTTTTTTTTTTTTTTTTTGTTTAATAAATAACTTTGTGAAGATTGAGAGTGTAAAGGAAGGGAGTTCAGCTTTTCTTTCCATCAGTGTTATTCCAGTCCTGTTTCAAGAGATGCACTACATGCACAGGTTGAGATATTCAGTTGGAATGCTCTGCAGAATTGCACAGTAATTGGAACGGTTTAAGCAAATGAGAAAACTCAGAAGCAGGATCAGTTTGGAAGGGGATTGCAGTGCAGTGTGCTGCCTGCCCTCAAAGGGCAGCTTTAGAGTGACTTCATCCGCTTGAACCAAAGTGGCAGGCACAGAACTCTTAAGAACTTTATGGGAAAGAATGAGTTCAGTGACACAGTCAATGTCTCAGCATTACGGTATCTATTATCCCCAGAACGGCCTGCGGCTGCACAAAGCAAACGAAGGTCATTCCGGCTGCCTGGAGGATGTTCCCCGTGGCCGGGCAGTGGAGGAAAGCTTCGCAGCGGTGCCTGCAGCTGTCCGCTGGGCCCTTGTGTCCTGTGGCTGCGGGGAGGACTCTTTCTGGGGCTCGCAGGACACGCGCGGGGTTGGGCTCCGTTCACCATCTGCGGCCCCGGCCACAACCCACTGCGGGCAGGCTGTGTCTGGGCTCCACTGCAGGTTCGCTTGTGACCAGGCAGCGGTTACTGACTGCACGGCACTTGGATGGGCAGCTGCCTCCCAGAGCAGGACAGGCAGTCCCCGACCCTGGCTCAGTTCTTGAGGTGGGCAGTGCCTGATCCATGGGCAAAAGCAGGCTTTCCAGCTCCCTGGAGCATGCAGGTACACAAGGCTGGAGCGGCAGCTGGTTTGCCAAAAATCAGAATCTAAATATTTGCCAAAAGAGTGTTGGTCTCATAGTAATAGAGGAAACCACAATAGTTGTCCAAGAGTATTTGTGCCAGCAGTGGGAGATGCATGTGCTCGGCTTCAGCTTGCCCCCGGGTGCGTGCTGTGAGTCCTGCTCACCGGCACGGAGCAGGCTCCAGAACTGGTCACAGCATGGCACTGCTCTTCCGACCAGCGGCTGCCCAGGTCTTTGTGTTCTTTCCCACCTTGCCCAACCTGGGAAAGGGACGTGGGGGGAAGGTGAGTTTGTTTATGACATGTAGGGACATGTCGTGGATACGTATTTTGAACATACATATTTTGGACCTTCCGCCTCAGTGACACAAAGTTTCTTTGCCTGCTTTAAATTGTGGCTTTGCAAGCTAACAGGAATTTGAAGACCAGGACTATCTCCTGGCCCAGTCACCTCAGTTTGAAGCACCTCAGAGCTTTCCAGTGTTGGTGAAGTGGGTGAGAATGTCAGCCTGTGACTCATCAGACCCCTGGCCCCTGGTCATAGTGGCTTTGCAGTTTGATGTGTCCTCAGAGCAAACCCACTCTTCTCACTAGCTCTGCTGAGGACTGCAGACTGTAGCTGAACCTGCGCCCAGCCCATCTTGCCTTGTCAGCAGGCTAAGGAGCTGTGCCTGCAGATGGTATGAGCCACAGGTGCTTTGGTGTGGCTCACCTTCATGCAGGATTCTGCTGTTTCCTGATGTTGTGCCTTCTCCCTGTGCTTCTGCTCTGTCTTTAGTACTGAGCACACATTTATGTGCCTTGGTTTTAATTTCTGCCTGTGTTTACAGGTGCTTGTCACAATCTATGCAGACTACATTGCACCTTTGTTTGACAAATTCATTCCATTGCCTGAGGGGGAGCTCAAGCAACAAATTGAAATGATGGCAAAGGGCATCGACTTCCCCTTGACTAAGGTCTACGTTGTTGAAGGTGAGATTCTTGTGCTAGAAAACTTCTGTCATTTTGAATTTTTGGATTTTAAATTCAGTTGTGGGTGCTGTAATAGGGCACTTGCTTATGCTCCTCAGCTGTTGGAATGCTGCCCAGTGTCTGTGCCATTTTCCTTTGCCTCGCCTTCAGGTCAAACAAGTGAAGGTGAATGTACAGCCTGAACTCAGCATCTCCTTGGGATCATTGTCCTGTCTCTGTGGAATGGAAATGCACAGCACAGTCAGAAATGAAATCAGCAATCAAAAGTCCAATTCTAGAACTTGAAACGAGAGGGGAAAGGCGTTTTGATCTTTTCTTGTCTCAGTTCAGTATTAACTGCCTGAAACTGAAACTGTTCCTTAGTGAAACAGTTGAAAAAGTTATAGAAGTTAAACCCACCTGTTCCTTCTTAGGGTGTTCTCATGAGTGGTTTCTCAGAGGGATAGGATGTCCTCCAGAGGCACCTAGGCAAGTTGGAGATGTGGGCCCTGGTAAACTTCGTGAAGTTCAACAAGGCCAAGTGCAAGGTCCTGAACCTGGATCAGGACAATCACCAATAATATCAGCTCAGCCTGGGGGATGATGAGATTGAAAGCAGCCTGTGGAATAGGCCTTGGGGGTGCCAGTGGATGAGAAGCTGGACGTGAGCCAGCAACAGGCACTTGCAGCTCAGAAGGCCAGTGGCAGCCTGGGCTGCATCCAAAGAACTGAGAGAGGTGATTCTGCCCTGTGCTCTGCTCTGGTGAATCACAGGATGGCTCAGGTTGGAAAGGACCTCAGAGATCATCTACTTCAACCCCCATGGCTATGGGCTGGATCTCAACTAGACTTGGCCTCATCCAACCTGGTCTTGAACACCTCCACAGCCACTCTGGAAGGGAACATCCACAGCCACTCTGGGCAACCTATTCCAGAATATCACCACTCTCATAGTGAAGAACTTCTTCCTAAATGAGACCTCATCTGCAGAGTTGTGACCAGCGATGGAGCCCTCAGTACAAGAACTACATAAACCTGGTGGAGAAGGTCCAGAAGAGGCTGAAGCATCTCCCCTGTGGGGACAGTCTGAGAGAGGTGGGGCTGTTCAGCCTGAAGAGAGACCTTAGAGCAGCCTTCCAGTACCCAAAGGGGACCCACAGAAAAGCTGGGGAGAGACTGAGAGAGGCTTATAGCAGTAGGCAGATGGGTAATGGTTCAAGACTGGAGGACAGGTTTAAACTGGACATTAGAAAGATTTTTTACTATGAGTGTGGTTAAACACTGGAGACATTGAAGGTTGTTGGGGACTCTGAGTAAACTGATCTAGTTGGGATATCCCTGCTGACTGCAGGGCAGTTGGACTAGAATGATAGGTCCCTTCCATACCAAGTGCATTGTGTGATTCTGTTCTATGATGTAGACTGCTTTTTAACGCAGTGAAACAGTCCTTGTTCTATGGAAAGAGAGGAGTTTGTGACTCCAAGTACATTGATTGATTGCAGAAACAGTCCATGAGTCACCTGGTCTAGATAAAAGCAGCCGTGAAAGATTGCTTCTTTCAAACAAAAGTAACTTAGAGGGGCTGCCTGGTACCTGTAGTTCATCTCTTCACCTTCTCCTGTCTGTCTCTAACACCTTCATACTCATCTGATTTGAATCTCCTTTGCTGGCACATTGGAAAGATTCAAAGAATGCTGGAAGCTGTTGCAGTTCCTTGGCTAGGAGGGCAGCTCATGCTCTGTGCAGAGTGCTCCTGCTCTCACCTTGAGACTGCAATTAGAAATCACTTTTTCTCTGGCTTTTGGATCTTCCTATGGCTGCTGTCACATTTGTAGCAATTTTAGTGATCAGATCTTACAGGTAGACAAAAATGCTTCCTTCCCTGCTGTCAGCATTACTTAGGTCATTTTAAAATATGCTTCACCCTGGAATCTCAGTTGCTTCAGTTTCCACTGTTCATTTGGAGATTTCTGGAGTTCCTTTGGAAGAGCCTGGTTAACAGAACACCTGGCATTGTGCAGCCTTTACCATGTGTTTTCCCTCTCAGGTTCCAAGCGTTCTTCTCACAGCAATGCCTATTTCTATGGATTCTTCAAGAACAAGCGGATTGTGCTCTTTGACACCCTCCTGGAGGACTATTCCGCACTTAACAAAGAGCCAGCAGAAGGAGAAGATGGTGAGAATGAAGACACAAAGTCTAAAACCAAAGTGAGTTCATCTTTGCATTTCATCCTGTTACTTAAATTAACTTCTTGTTGAGATATTCCCACGTGTTTTCTGAGTGTATTTTAACTCTAAGCGAGATGCTAAAACCCAAGCCCTCATGAATTCAGCATCAAAACATCCCTCAGCTGCCATCAGCCTCGGTTTCTGGGGCCGTGTGTGAGTGATGCTGGTAGTATCAGACACCACAGAAATCCACAGAGGCTTTAGGAAACTGTTGGTTCCCGGTCTGTGAAAAACAGGACATGTGATTGTTTGAACCAGGGCCCTGTTCAGCATTTCAGCTGATGTTCCTTCTTGTGGGGCTGCCGTGCCTGTCCGTCTGCCATTTGTCTGCCTTTCACTATAGGCAAGAATTTGGTGCCAGAGGCACACACATGTGCACACAGAGGCTCCACCTGCATCCTCCCCTGCCCTGCTCAAGAACAGGATGATGGCTTTTCATTGTCCTTTGCATTGCAGCTGCCATCAGGGGTCTGCTGCAACAGTGTTTGGGGTTTCAGGAGAGTGTAGGGAAGGTTAGAAATGATGGAATCCTTCCTAAAGAGCTTGAAGGAGTAACTGAGAAGAAAGAATTGTCTCCCGCAGCCTAGCATTAGGCCAGCGTATGGGTTGTTGTTCAGGCTAGCGTCTGTTTCTTGTAACTGTGTTAGTGGTGACATTCTCTTTGCCCATGATGTGGGATGGCTTACTGCAGATGGGGTGATGACAGGAGGGGATGTTGAGCTCACCTGCTCTGATCATAATGGGAATCATTTATTCCATCTCAACAGGTTCTTCAGCTGTGTTCTCAGTACACAAGCCCACCTGCTTCCTTTTGGTTTGTTGGTCCACCTCTGAAGGCACAGATGTCCCTCTGAACTAAGGTTTTTTTTGCAGAGGGCAAGGATGTTGTCATTAACTTCTAAGGGGACCACAGTGCCTTCAGAGGGAAACTAGGGGTTGAGGGCTTTGCTCTCAATTCTCTGTTGAAAATCTGAGGCTCTTCCATTGTAATGAATTTTCTTGAGTGACAAACAAAACAGGATGAGATCAAGAGATGGTAGGAGAGAGTATGGAAAGCAAATCTTCTGGCATTCTTCCAGGCTTGCATGGGCACATCTGCACACATGGGAATAAGAGAATGCCACCTCAGTAGAGAAATCCTGGGAACTTAAAAATTGGGACAGGGGGACTCTTAAGTATCTTCTTGAAAAAGGTTCCAAAAATAGTGAGTCTGTCTGATGGTAAATGGGAACTGCCTGATCTAGGGGCATTTAAGTGACCTTGAGAAAAAACAGACTGGCGTATAAGAAATGTATTTGGTTGCGTTCAGTCACATCTGATGTACTTTTGCTTCGTACTCCCTCAGAACAAGAAACAAGGATGTAAAAACGAAGAAGTTCTGGCTGTACTTGGTCATGAATTAGGTCACTGGAAACTAGGTCACACCATCAAAAATATTATCATCAGCCAGGTGAGTGCTGCCAGAGTGGTGATTTGGTGTTTTTTCTGCAGCGATCTGTAATTAGTGCTGTTTCCAAAGACTTGATCCTAGATTTGCAAGTGCACATTCCCACAATGTCCTTACACCCTGCCCCAGCAAGCTGCTTTGTGTTTTTCCTGTGTTGTATCTACAGTGAACATGCACTAACGAGGCTTTCTGTCCCCTCCTTTGTCCATCTGGTTAGTAAAAAGCATGTAAGAAGTGTGCCTGCTGACATTTTAGTTCATCCCAGGAGGCTTCTGAAGTGTGGATACATTTTTCTTTCTCTGCAGCAGTTCTTCAGTGTCTGTTTGAACTGAGGGCTTTCTCTGAAGGTCTGTTTCTATCCCTGTGCTGGGGACAGGACTGGACGTGTCCTGCCTCCCAGCTTGCAGTGTTTCAAGTGTTTGTCATTATCTTTGAGAGAGCCACATGTCGGTTTCTGTCAGTTTTGTTCTTTGCAGAGCTGAGAAGGAATGGGATTGAGGATTCTGAAGTGTGACTCAGCAGGGCATTCTGATTCCTGTTGTATCCTCGTGCCTTGTGCATTGATGAGTGGTGAAGAGCTTTCTTGTGCCCTTCCTGGTGGTACCCAAATGGGTTGAACATTGAAATGATCTCTAGAGACTGCCCAACTTCGGCTTTGTAGAAAAGGAATCAAATGGTCTGTTGAGTCAGCACACAGCTCTGAGCAGTGGACAATAGAGACTCCTGCCCCAAACCTCTTCACATTCTTTTATTTGCAAGGCACAGGTATGTGCCTGCAGCTCACTTCCTGCCAGCAGTCTGTGCTGTGGCATCCATCTGGCCTGTTCCTGCTCTTAGAGTTCCCAGATTTTTCTCTCCCTTTTTACTTTAGCTGCCCTCCTATGCACCTTCTGTAACCCCATCCTGTCTTTCTCGAGATGTCAGCACCGTCCCAGCATTTCAGGCTGTAAAATAACTTTCAAGCTCCTGCTTAAGGCAATCTGTCTTTCCAATTTTTTGTATCCATGCAGCTGAACACTCTGGTGAGGTCCTTCTTGCTTTCTGCTTTAAAGGAATTGACTTTCAACTTCTGACATCAGTGTTGATCCCTCCTACCAACAATTATTATGATATTTTTGCCACTCACCTACCTTCTGTAACTTGGGTCTTTGGATCCGTTTTCTAGATACTATTGTTTTGCTGTATTTTTTTTCTTTTATGTTTTTCAATATCCTCTGTAGTTTACTGTCACAGACAAGGAAAAGGGATGGTTGTCTTGTGTGTTTCAACAGCAATATTCTGGCACCTTCCTCATTGCAAAGACTGTTTGATCTTGAATGGATGCTAATGGCTTCAAAAGGTGCTTATCACCTCTAGCAAATGTGGTAGGGCACGGCCCTGCCTCTTGACTCTGCAAAGCCAGGCAAGTAGTGTGGCACAGCTTAGAGAGAGGCCTGGATTGTTCCCAGGAACAGAAGTAACAGAAGTGTCACCCGGCACAGGCAGATTTGGTTTGCTTTTAAGCTTTCCTTGGAACCTGTGCTTCATTCTAAGAAGATGGATTCTGCTCTGTGCTTCCTCCTCACTTACCTTCTCTTGCCTTTTCATCTTCCTTCGCTATGGACATTTTTTAGGTCATTGACAGCAAGCAGCGCTTCCATACCGCATGGTGCCAGAGCAAGGCCAGCTACTGAGCCTCTGTGCGTCACTTCTGAACTCGTCTGTCTGGGGTTTTTCAGTAGTGTTTCTGTGCCAGTCTGTAATATGAATAAGCTACATGTTAGACATGGATAAAAACCCCTTCCTAATCAAGAATATTGTGTCCTTTCTGCAGATGAATTCCTTCCTCTGCTTCTTCCTGTTTGCTGTGTTAATTGGTAGAAAGGAGCTCTTTGCCGCCTTTGGTTTCTATGACATGCAGCCTACCTTGATAGGCTTGATGATTATTTTCCAGTTCATCTTTTCACCTTACAACGAGGTAAATTGTTTTCAAATAATGGCTGCTGAAATATCGTCCTCTTTAAATAATGATTTTTATTTTGGCAAAAGGGGAAAGCTTGGAGTTTTTAGAGGCTTCATGTGGTATCTTGCTTTAATTGGGAGCTTAGTGGTCCATGTGGTGTAAGGCTCCCAGTTCCAGGTGTGGCCTGGATAAACCTTAGAGAGCTCCTTCTGCAGCCACAGTCAGGTGTGGGCTGTGGGCAGGCAGATGCAGCAGTGGTTACTGACGCTCTTAGGAGCTTGCAGGTAGCTAAATGTTAAAACTTGATCTCTTTCTCTCCACAGGTTCTCTCGTTTTGTTTGACTGTATTAAGCCGGCGATTTGAGTTTCAAGCAGATGCATTTGCCAAGGAACTTGGGAAGGCTCAAGACCTATATTCTGCTTTGATCAAGTTAAACAAAGATAATTTAGGATTCCCTGTTTCTGACTGGATCTTTTCAATGTGGCATTACTCCCATCCACCACTTTTAGAAAGA
The DNA here is from genome assembly GCA_013396675.1 of Eubucco bourcierii. Taxonomy (NCBI): domain Eukaryota; kingdom Metazoa; phylum Chordata; class Aves; order Piciformes; family Ramphastidae; genus Eubucco; species Eubucco bourcierii. The sequence continues at coordinate 16,310 of VWZE01024907.1, forward strand.
CTGCAGGCCTTGAAAGATGCAAAGCAAGAGTGACAGGAGCTGGGTCAGACACCTTGCTCCCATCTCAGAAGCAAAGTTCAGAGCTGCTTTTTAATTTCTTTTTTAAAATAATGCTAATGAAGTACAGTGTTAACAGCACCACACCCTCAGTCAGGTATTAAATTATAATATTTTTTTTAAAACAAAGAAATCCTGTGGACCTGAATTTAGAAGTACTGGGTGAAGTCCTGCCCCCACACCCAGGCTTTCATCTCCATACCATAGCATAAACTTGGAAAGGGAGGAAAACAAGTGTATACACTTCAGAGCACCTATTTCTTCAGCTTGTGTATGCCTTGAATGTTGCTTTAGATCCTTTTCCCATTCTCAGCACTCTGAACCTTCCCAGTCTCAAGTCTCTACATGGTGAAGAGTGACTTGATTTCTAGTATATGATCCTTGTTCTTACCAGGCACCATCTGTGAGTTTGAAAGCTGGCTGCAGGGGCTGGCCTTTCTGCTGGATTCATGTATGTCACCACTGAAAATGCTATTTAATAAAACCTCCTTTCTCTGAAGGAGGAAGGATGAATTCCAGCTGAGGCAGTGCACCACACCTTCCTTGAAAATGAGCACCAGTTGGTATTTGGTAGCATTACAGTGGGATTGGGCTCCTCCCCTTCTCTGCTGTGCTTTTGGGGACATGGGAGGCTGTACTGAGAGCCAGGAAAGGACCTGAATTAGAAAGCTGCTAATTCTCCATTCTTCCATTTGCTTGTGAGCAGAATGGTTAACAGCTTCTCCACACCTCAGTCCCTCCTTTGCTGCTGTACTTTGTCCATACACATGGTTTGTGTATGGAGCTGTCCAGTTGCTCAAACAGTGCAGTAGAGCTGAACTTCCAAGGGGGTTTGTCCTCCATGCCATAGAGGGTTCTCCATTAGTACAAATCAAGCTGAAATAGCAGTGCTGGAATACTTAAGAAACACTTCTTGACATTGTTATAGCCCAAGACACAGCTTGTTCATGTAAGTCAGTGAAGGACAGAGAAGAACTAAGGACATGGCTTCTACATTGATCAGTTGCCTTGGATTTTTCTGATGAAAGGTGGAATTAAATGTACTTCTGTTGAAACAAAGCTAAAGATTAATATAAGGAAGTTTGTCTGTGCCATAAAAATGTTTTGGAGCCATCTGAATGCACACACTTAGTGTAAAACTCCAGTTTTTGGTCTGTGGTAGATGAAAAGGGTCTACTCAACTCTGTACAAAGAGAAGAAGCTGAAGCAAATTCTCGTATTTTTTAGACTTCAAAGAATTTTCAGGATCCTTTACTGTTAGGTTCAATTTGTTCTCTTGAGCATAGGGGGAAATGCCTTGTAAGATGATGGGCATGATGGTGTCTCAGGTGCAACAAGATAGAAGATGTTGCTGGAAGCCCTTTGTATGCCTTGTTCCAATTTTGTTTATACTCTAGTGACTATGAAGCTAAACTATAAATAGGGCCTTAATAGACAGTTGTACAGATATGGGGAGCCTCTGTCCTGTCATCTGCATTTAATAAATAGCCCTTCAAAATAAAAGGATTAACTTAATTCTCTCCATTCAGAAGGGTAAATAAAGGTGTTGGGTTTTCAGATGTTGTTTGGTGTACACCTGTGGAAAGCACATTAAATGTGCTCTGACAAAACCATTTGTCTCACCCAGAAGGGAGAACTTGCGCTTAGAAATGAATTGTGTGGCTAGTTCAGAAATGTGGATAAACCCAAACAGGAGGAGTGAAATGGGATAATGAAGGAAATGCCAGCTCCTGTGGAGGCTTCAAATGCTCGATGTACGTAGGTGTGCAGGTGGCAATAGTGCTGTTACGGTAGTGATGCCTGTGCCTTCTTCACTATCACTGTTTGGGGTTCTCTCTGCAGTTCTCCCAGCTGCACTTTGTCATCTTGACCCCTCTGACTGGGAGTTCAGAGTTTGTTCCAGTCTGCTCCGGTTGCTTCTCAGCTTTGGCATTGTTGGTCATTGTGTACTCATGTCCTTCTGTCTCTCCACGTGCTGCTGTGCAGACACCTGGAGTGCATCAGCTACACATTGCAGTCCTTCTGTAGTCTTTAGTTGCTTCCTCCACTTCTGAGAATGGTCAAAGTCACGCATAAATCTTTCTGTGCAGATGCTGCCTTCCCAGGTATCTACATGCTACAGTGTCTGCACAGCCACGTGGCCAGCTAGTACAGAGCAGACTGAGGACAAGATGCACCTCCTGCACTCAGCCACACATCCCGCCAGAGGAAGTGCTGGTTTGGAGGAGAGGGGCAAGAAATTAGCAAGAATGGGGTTTTGTTTCCCATTACCCTCAGGTAATAATGTTGAAATACTCAGGAAAACCCAGAGCAGAACATCTTTGGCTGTGCGTTCCATGAAGGCATCTGTAGGGCTGCTGGGCACTGATCAGCAGTGTCCTGCCTACAAGCTGCTAGCTCTCAGCTTTCCCTCACCATATTATTTTTCTGGTGGCATATGCAGAAGCTTGGGAAGGCATGCACTGAGGAGCAGTTCAGCCTAGACCTATGAAAGAGACGTGAGGAGGACTAAAACTGGAATGCTTTATGGAAATAAGCGCAAATGTTTTCCTTTCTGCATGTCAGGGGACTCCATAAAGCATGCTATGGACATCCTTGTGTCCACAAAGGACTGCAGCGATCAGAGGGCTTCTCACTGCTCTTGGTTGCCAGCAGGTCCCAGTGCTTCCTGTGTTGATTAGATGTGCAAGCAGGGAAACTCGGAACAGAATGTGTAGGTTAATTTGTCTGATGGCATGAAAGTGAACTGAGGTGTGTTGATTCAGTTTGGTGCTTGAGAGGCTTGCAGGACAGACTTGGTAAGGAACACCGTGAGGCCAGGTGACTAACGGAGATAAAAGTCTAAAAATTAATTCTGTGCTCAAGGCACCAATTCTGTATAGAAACAGCAAAGGCTACGGCATGCGGCACTGCCAGCAATGAGACTGAGACTTCATTCTGGCCTCCATCTTTGGAGAGCAGCCCTGAGGAAAAGGACCTTGGAGTCTGGGTTGATGAAAAGCTCAACATGAGCCTGCAGTGTGCACATGCAGCCCAGACAGCAACCGAGTCCTGGGCTGCATCAAGAGCAGTGTGGCCAGCAGGGAAGGGGAGGGGATTTTGCCCCTTTACTCTGCTCTCGTCAGACCCCACCTGGAGTCCTGTGTGCAGTTCTGGAGCCCTCAGCACAGGAAGGACATGGAAATGTTGGAGCGGGTCCAGAGGAGGCCACGAAGATGATCAGAGGGCTGGAGCAGCTCTGCTATGAGGACAGGCTGAGAGAGTTGGGGCTCTGCAGCCTGGAGAAGAGAAGGCTTCGAGGGGACCTGATAGTAGCCTTCCAGTATCTGAAGGGGGCCTACAGGAAG
>VWZE01024907.1:19816-43718 GCA_013396675.1 Eubucco bourcierii
GATGATCCTTGAGGTCCCTTCCAACCTTACCATTCTATGATTCTATGATCTCCTGCTGAAGAAGTCCCGAGGGAAAAAAACACTGCTATTAGGGACTGTTCAGAAGGGCCTGTGGGCATAGCACAAAGGGCAACGGTTTGGAAGTTCAGCAGAGCAGATTTCAGTTGGATGTTAGGAGCAGTTCTGCAGAGTGAGAGGGGCGACACACTGGCACAGGCTGCGCAGGGCTGCGATGGAGGCCTCATCCCTAGGGATGTTCAAGGCCAGACCTGCTGGCTCACTGAGAAACTCGATGCAGCTGAAGCTCCTCCGTGCCCTGCGGAGGGGTGGGCGAAAGGACCGCGCACGCTCCCTGAGCTCTCCCAAGCCCCTCCCTGAGTTCCTGGAGTCCTGCCCCCGCCCCCTGTGACGCGGACTGAGGCGCTCCCGCTGCCCCCGCGCCGCCTTAGCCTCTTCAGCGGCCGAGCCTCCGAGCGCCCCCTACTGCAGCGGAGGGTCGCGGGGAGGCGTCGGCTCTCCTGCGCACGCGCGGCTGAGGACGGCACGAGAGGTCTAGTGCTCGCGCGCCGTGAGACGGCGGTGACGTCATAGGCGCCGCCGGTAGCGTGGTTCGGGATCCTTTGTGCCGCGTGGCCGGGGCGATGCTGGCGGGGGGGAAGAAGGCGGCAGAGGCGGCGGCGGGCGGCGAGGGCGGGCCTGAGGTCCCGCCGCCCCCGCCCGCCGCCGCGGGGGCGCTGGGGTCCTCTGCCGAGAGTGGCGGGGTCGCGGAACGCACTCCCCGCAAGAAAGAGCCTCCGCGGGCCTCGCCCCCGGGCGGTCTATCCGAGCCGCCGGCCGCCGGTGCGGCCTCTGCGCCCAGCGCCGAAACCACTGGCATCGCCGAGACCCCTGAAGGCCGCAGGACCAGCCGCCGCAAGCGGGCCAAAGTAGGTGTGGGCGGGCTGGGCCGGGGCTGGGGCTGCGATCTGGCGGGCGCCGCGGCCTCGGGCGGGACCTGCTGCGGCCGCTGTGCTTCGGGCCCCGCCCCTGTTTGGAGCGACAACCGAGCCCCGTCCTTGAGCGGAGGGAGCAGACAACCCGGTTCGGTTTGGCTGTCTTGGGCGGGACTAGCGTGTGGGCTGGGGGCGCTGCCCGCGGGAAGCAACCTTCGGCAGGAAGGTGCAGGCGTGCGGGCAGCAGATGCAGAGTAAGGTCTCCCAGGGCAGCTAGGCAGGACTCAGGGCTGTCACAAAGGGTAGCGTCTGCAGCAGTTCTCGGAACCTTGCAGGGCTTCCTGGTCAAATACTCAGCTGTAAAACGTAGAACCCCAAGCCGAAACGATCCCGGCACTGTATTCAAATTCCTCTCGGCTTATGTTCTTGTGAACATATTTGTCTCATTGCTGGGGGTGTATGGATGCAGCCTCTGTTGATGCTTATGCGCCTGGAGTGGGTCTGATTTCACAGTTCATGGAGGCTGCTCTGCAGCCTCTCTCGGTCGGTGCTGGAGAGTTGAGCCAATGCTGTGTTACAGGTGTTGCCATTGCCCATTTAACAATACTGCGTTAAAGCTAAACGCCATAATAAGCTTTCGATAATTTTGCCCTGTCATAAATGGTTCTGAGCACCTGTTCGGTGGGGAAAGTTTTGGTGTAAACATTGTTACAGAAGACTTTAGAGATCGTGGCTGTATGGAGAGCTGTCAGGAGAGCTGGTTGCGTTTGGTGTGGAGGCTGAAACTGCTCTTGTGAACTCTGCTGTACTGCAGCTGCAGCGCGGAACGTCTGATAGCTGGCATGGTCCTTTGCTGTTGGAGAGGCCAGGCTGCTGCCAGTCTGAGCGAGGACAGATGTCAGTTTGACATAAGGTAGACATTTTTTTGCAATGAAAGTAGTGAGAGACTGGAATAAGTTGTTCAGGGAAGTTGTGGCTGTCCTGTCGTTGGAAGTGTTAAAGGTCAGGCTGAGTGGGGCTCTGAGCAGCCTGGTCCAGTGAAAGATGTCTCTGCCCAGGGAAGGGGGGCAGTTCATAGAATCATAGAATCATAGAATGGTAAGGTTGGAAGGGACCTCAAGGATCATCTAGTTCCAACCCCCTGCCATAGGCAGGGACACCTCCCACTAGTACAGGCTACTCAAGGCCTCATCCAATCTGGCCTTGAACACATCCAGGGAGGGAGCAGCCACAACCTCCCTGGGCAACCTGTTCCAGTGCCTCACCACCCTCACTGTAAAGAACTTCCTCCTAACATCCAGTCTAAATCTCCCCTCTGCCAGTTTAAGCCCATTGCCCCTTGTCCTGTCATTGCAGGACCTTGTAAATAATCCTTCCCCAGCCTTCCTGTAGCCCCCTTCAGATACTGGAAGGGTACTATCAGGTCCCCTCGAAGCCTTCTCTTCTCCAGGCCGAAGAGCCCCAACTCTCTCAGCCTGTCCTCATAGGAGAGCTGCTCCAGCCCTCTGATCATCTTTGTGGCCCTCCTCTGGACCCGCTCCAACACTTCCATGTCCTTCCTGTGCTGAGGGTTCCAGAACTGCACACAGTACTCCAGGTGGGGTCTGACGAGAGCAGAGTAAAGGGGCAGAATCCCCTCCCTTGCCCTGCTGGCCACACTGCTCTTGATGCAGCCTAGGACTCGGTTGCTGTCTGGGCTGCATGTGCACACTGCAGGCTCATGTTGAGCTTTTCATCAACCCAGACTCCAAGGTCCTTTTCCTCAGGGCTGCTCTCCAGCCATTCACCACCCAGCCTGTATTTGTGCTTGGGATTGTGCCTACCCAGGTGCAGGACCTTACACTTGGCCTTATTGAATTTCATGAGGTTGGCCTGGGCCCACCTCTCCAGCCTGTCCAGGTCCCTCTGGATGGCATCCCTGCCCTCTAGCAAGTCGACTGTGCCACACAGCTTGGTGTCATCTGCAAACTTGCTGAGGGTGCACTCCATTCCTCTGTCCATGGCACTGACAAAGATGTCAAACAGCACTGGTCCCAGCACTGACCCCTGAGGGACACCACTTGGCACTGGTCTCTAGGTGGACATTGTGCCCTTGATCACCACTCTCTGGGTGCCACCATCCAGCCAATTCCTTACCCAGCAGTGGTCCATCCATCAAGTCCATGTTTTTCCAGTTTGGTGACCAGGATGTCATGTGGGACAGAGTCAAATGCCTTACTCAGGTCCAGGTAGATGACATCAGTTGCCCTTCCCTTGTCCACTGTCACTGTGACTTCATCATAGAAAGCCACTAAATTAGTCAGGCAAGATCTGCCCTTGGTGAAGCCATTGCTGGTTCCCACCAATCACCTCTGCTTTGTTTTCCATTTGCCATAGCTGGACTTTCAGCAGGATCTGCTCCATGATCTTGCCAGGCACAGAGTTGGACCAGATGATCGTGAAGGTGACTTCTGACCCAAACCATTCTGTGATCTTCGGAAGGGTTTTGCTTGGGTTTCATACGTGGCGCAGTGGTGCGTAACAAGCAGCAGTTAGTGGTATAGGTTTGTCTGCCCTGGCCATGCCCATCTGCGTTCATCTCTGACTCATCATATCCCCACGACTACTTCAGGCCAGCCTTCCTGCAGAGTTTGTGGTGTGAACTCATTTGGGGAGGGTATCCAGGTTAAAATTAAACCTAGGGAAAAGCTTAGGTTTTTATTTGAATTGATTATTCTCCTGGCAGTTGTGTGTGCTGCAGGAGGATGGATGGCAGAGTGCAGTGGGCCCTGGAGCAGAACCAGTTTGTGTTGCTTTCAAATGCCTTCAGGGTGGGAGTTGGCAGAACGTCCTGGTGGTGTGCAGCCTTTGCTCCACCATGTGAACAGCTGGGCAGGGTGGAACACAAACGTTTGAAAGATGGCAGATCGTGGAGTGAAGATTAGCCGTTCCTTTGGTGACAACTGTGCATTTGTAGAAGCTGATCTGTAGGATATTGGAACTGCTTTACTGCTTTCTTTGTAACGTGCCAATGGCTGCACATCGTGAGGAGTATTTTTTTTCCTTTCCTTTAGCTGGGAGAATTCAATAACAGCTTGCAGAGCTTTCTAATTTTAGACATAATTCTGGTTTATTAAACAGTGTGAGACAGTTCCCTTCTGAGTTTTCTCTTGGGGTTTCTGTGTTTCTTTCAGGTGGAGAAAGTGTTTTTAGCCTATAGTATTGCTTTTTTTCCTGGAGAACAAAACACGATATATATGGCAGTAAAGAATTGTATATTGCTTTTTGCTCCTGTGTCAAATGTAACCATCTTGGAGGGGAGACAAATGTGATCTGTAGCAGGACAAGAATTTCCAGTGAACAGGATGCTGTGCAAGCTATGGCTCTGTATAGGAGATGGGTGGGATTTTCTCAGCAAATCTTGTGTACAGTTCTGGACAGTCTGATAGAGAAATTTAAGTTGGAACACATGAGTTGGTCACAGAGGCAATTTGTCATCCCTGAGATTGGCAGGGAAAAAAAGAAGAGAGCTTAAGTGACAAAATAACAAATACAGATAGGCAAAGCTCAGGATGAGCAGAAAGTTCCTCCTATTCAAGCTGGTTACTAGAGACACATTGGTAGTGGAGGTAACAAAAAGTAGTAAGCTGCTGAAGATTTGGTAACGTGGCACCTGTGTTAAGGCTCTGCACAAGGTAACTCAGGGCAATGTTTTCAGCCACGAGCAATGCTGCTGCTTGTGATGTTCAATTAAATGGCAAGACTTAGAGATGTCTTCTGTGAGTTTATCCTCTGTTGTGTGTTTTGCAGGTGGAGTATAGAGAGATGGACGAGAGTCTTGCAAACCTGTCAGAAGATGAGTATTACTCTGAAGAAGAGAGAAATGCTAAAGCTGAGAAAGAGAAGAAGCTACCACCACCACCTCCACCAGCTCCTGCAGAAGAAGAAAATGAAAGTGAGCCTGAGGAGCCATCTGGTAAGTAGAGACCTTCTCATCATCTGACAATACTTACCTGGTTTATTGCTAGAAATTAATTGGGGTCAGGTGCAGCATCATGACACAGGTGTCTGATTCTGATCGGGTTTATCCACAGTATTTTCTTTTCTGGCCCTGTATGTGGAAGGAGGGGAAACAGAGGAGCAGCCTAATAAAGGTGGGAATATGCATGATCTAATTCCAGACCAAGCCAAACCTCTTGCACTGGATTCTCATGATCCTTACTGAATTGTCTTTGGATGCTCGTTGGACAGAATGACCTCTTTGGCACTTCACTGCCACACCTGCTCATGCACCAACATTCGCTTCCTCCTCTGAGAGTCCAGAGGTTAGCTTTACTGGGAGGATTGCTGTGCAAGAGAAGAGTCAATCTACAGTAATTCTTGTGGCTTTGAAGTATGACTCTAAGTTCTGGTTGGATACTCTTTGCTTGAAGATTAATGCTTTCGTCATTGCCTTTGACAGAGTTGTAAAGATTCACTTTACCTTGGAAGGTTTTTTTTAATCTATCTTGTTAAGGAAACAGCTTTTGAAATCCATGATATCCATTCTTTGTCTGTGCTGTGTTTACAGCCCCCACCATTAGTTAGGTCTCTGCTGGTGTATCCTTTTACTGTTTACAAAATCCTGTTATTGCAAAGTTTAGCTGTTGGAGAAATTCCCTGAGATGTTTACTAGTTTGTTTTAGACAGTGTTTTAGACCAAATCCTAGAAGCTGAACTTTTTGTGCTTCATGACTGATGTGAATAACTGTTACTCTTCATTTCTACTGCTCTTAATTGACTTCTTTATGGCTGGCAGGTTTGAGAATGTGGACTGATGTCAGCTTGGGGACACTGGCAGTTTCAGAAAACACACGAAAAGCCACAGTTGTGGTTTATGTCTTGGGATTTGCCACTGCAATCTCTCAGTTGAAGCTGTTGGCTGCATATTCTAACTCAGTATGGGAGTAGCTCATATGCTTGGCTGATTATTTTGCAGTGACAGAAGCCCTCCCTGCTCTTAGTTGTAGCTGATCTATCAAAAATGGAGTTTTAATATGTGTAATTGAGCAAGTATCTTAAATTTACTATTTAACTTAGCTTAAACTTTGAATTTAATCCTCAAGACCTAGTATTGATATACATCAGAACACTGCAACAGGCTGTCCAGGGGAGTTGTGGCATCTCCCTCTTTGGAGGTATTAAAAACCCACCTGGATATGTTCCTATGTGGTCTGGTATAGGAGATCCTCCTCTGGCAGTGGGGTTGGACTGAATGAGCTTTGCAGGTCCCTTCAAACCCCTAACATTCTGTGATCTGGTGTTTCTCACATGTCCTTTTGTGCCTCTAAGAGTAATTCTGGAAATCGGGTTGAGGCAAAAGCAGTTTGTACAATGTTCTATCCCAGAAGGAAGGAAGTGTGGCAGATAGGCAGTGGTAGACTCTGTCACTTGCACACAAGAGTCTGTTAGCAGCTGCTCTGTGAGCACTGTATTTAGTTGCCTACATATAGTAACTTTTAGAACAGGCTATATCTAACTCCTTAGAAAGAAACAGATTTGAGGTCACTGTCTCTGTTCTCTTTTCCTAGAAATCCTGTGATGTGCATGAAACGGAGGTGTAAGAAGGGGACACATTTTCAGTTGTCATTTCACAGCCAGCGGCTTATGAAACTAGCATGACCCAGATCAGCATCAAGTCATACTTAGTGGTGTTTCTTCTCTGTCTTCTGACTTACCTGTTTTCTTAATTCAGTTCAGTACTCAGTGGCTGTTTGCCGAGACAGTGGATAATTGTATGCAGTGGACTTCTTTGTAGACCATCTTTCTGATTGCTGTTAAGCCTCTCTCATTCTGTTGCCTTGAGACTTCCAGTAGATTCTGCTCTGCACGTGCTGTGTCCATCTGCAGTCACTGGATGTTAGCACAGGTCTGCAGCTGGCTCTGCAAGTTGGACCTGACTTTCTTAGGGAGAACGAGAAACATCTTGCACTGGCAGGCCATGAGTCCACACTCCTGTCCTCGGGCTGGGTGGTGTTTACAGTTGTGTCCGAGCAAGCAATAACCTGACTGACAATTTTTTTAACTGTTATTAATGGAAAAGGAAAATAATTGTGGGTTTTTGGGGGTTTGTTTTTTTTTGTTTGTTTGTTTGTTTGTTTTGTTTGTTTTTTAAGTAAAATGAAAGCAGTTTTGTCTCCTTTCCTCAGTGCTAATTTGGGGATGATTAATGTCCCAGGCTGATGCCAGCACCTTTTCAATTTAAGGTACAGAAGATGGAGGTGTTACTTCCTGCAAACAAATGGCCTGTGCTGTAGTGTAGACAATGTTTGAGTTATGTTAGTCTTTCCCAGGATGGAAATGGTCCCAGCAAATCCTTAGAGTATAGGTGAATGGAGGAATTTTCTCCTGCTGTTGCAGATATGTTTACTTCATTGAATCCTGACTTTAGAACTTCCGAGGCCTGCCAAAACACAGCTGTTTGTCATGGCCTCTCTTGTAAGTTTCTGAACTTCCCTGCTGGTTACCTAACCTGATTATAGAAGGTACTGACTGTTGTTTCTCTACTGTAGCTAAGTGAAAATGGCTTTCTTGTTTCATTTCCTGTTTATTTTGTCTGTAGATGTGGAATGTTGCAACATTCCAGATGTCAATCTAGATTATCAAAATTTTGTTTGCTTTCTGTCTCATGCTTTAGGGATTAAATTTATAGTTCAGATGAAATTCTTTAAAGTTAGAACATCCCCTAAGAGCCTCAAGTTACACTCTGGCAAAACCATGGACTCAGTCCCAAACTCGACAGAGTGATCTTAACATTTGTGTGTTCCAAACTCAACAGTGATCTTAACATTTGTGTGTTCAACCTAAGGTTAAACCTTGCTCTTACCTCTTTGGAGGTGACACCATGAACAGTTGTGCTCTAGACAGTGACTGTTCCACCTGCTACCTTGACCACAGCAGTTTGTTTCAGAGAGGGGTTCTTTGAACTTTAGAAAGCACCCAGTGTGCTGTTAAAGCATTTGATTTGGAAGAGTCTGGGGACAGGAGCAGCTGGTTGAACAGCACTTGACCACATCTGTAGTGTTCCATGGCTTCCTGCTCTCTGGAGGTGACAAGACCAGGCAAACTTCTGACAGTGGAAGAATATTGATTACAAGCCAAACTTGGAGCTGGTGTGGAGGATGACTTTTGTTAGCTTTGTTCCCGCAAACATCGCAGCTGTACTCATCTCTGTTCTAGACATACTCTGTTCCTGGTTGTGTCAGGGCTGCTATTTAGGACTTACAGGCTAAGGTGGTTTTGAGGCTTCTTCAGCTCTTTTAGATGAATACTTTGCCTTTCCTCATGTTTCCAGTCCTGACCACGTGGAAAGACTGATGTCTTTCAGTGCTGGATAGTGATCAGACGTGTGGCTGATATTTAGATGTACTTGGATTCAAAGGTGGTAGTGTGCTAGAACATTGTCACTGTATCAAGGGTGCTGAAGCCTACCTGAGTACTCTGAGCCTTTCAAGGCCGATTTCTCTGATCAAGATTCCATGAAGGATTTATGGCAAAAAATCCCCACCAGGCTGTCTTGAATGTAAGAGGCTTTTCAGGATGGTTCCTGCTGTCCCTTGCAGATGGGGAGACTTGGAAGTACAGAAGACAAGATTATCAGAGTCTCACGATTTGAGATGATCCATAGAGGCTGCTGGTATCCATCCACCAGATCTTGGCAGTAAGGAAAGTAATCTACTGTTACCTCCTAGCCATGCATGAGGTTGGTCATGTTTGGCCAGCAGGAATGCTACGTATTGTGTGCTTCTTTATTTCCCTTAAAGTCTGATGTGAAGTGTTCCAGTAACATGGATAAACTTTAGAAGACCACAGAATTTGGTCCCCTGAACCAAAAGAAGACGGGATTCTCAGAAAATGGGTTTAGTTAGTTGGTGGAATTTAATACCTGAAACGCCAACTGCCGGCCTCTTGTCCAGTGTGGTTTCATTTGTGGAGTAAGGTCCCTGAGTTCTCCTCTTTCCTTCCACAGGGCAAGCAGGAGGACTTCAAGACGACAGTTCTGGAGGGTATGGAGACGGCCAAGCATCAGGTGAGGGTGGCGTTTGATGCTTGCCACTTAGTAGCAGAGCTGCCAGGTTAGGGATCGATGCTTGCGAGTGCGCATGGGTGTGGCTGTCCAGGCCGCAGTGGGAGATGCAGATGCAGGAGTTGGTTACCCACCTGTTAAAAAAGCAAGGGATGTTCTCCTGTTTCAGCTGGGGTCTGTACCCACTGCAGAGAAGGATGCTAACGTGTGGAAGTGCCTCAGGCCGATCTCTCATCCCTCCACTCTTCTCCATGTTCAGAGGAGTCCAAATGTGCAAGCAGAGATTTCTTACCTAGCGAGTTTTTACCAGCTAGAGTGACACAGAAGGACCTGGACTGCAGCATCCTAGACCTTTTGTCAGACTTGCTGAAGAAACAGTCTGGGATACCTTCTTGCTCCTTTGTTTTTTCCCTTTTGCAAGGGCTTGTGTTTGAGCTGGTTGCAGGGCTCAGCCCTAGATCTGTCTGCTGGGACTTTCAGAGTCTGCTTCTCCATGGGCTGGATGGGGACCTGCGTTTGCATTGGGTCAAAATGCCAACACTAGCAGTGTGCACATATTGCTTAACTGACAGCAGTGGTGTCTTTGAGCTGCCAAAGATCTTTTTCCAGCTCTGCCACTTTCACTCTCACTTTAAAATTGAAGATTAAGATTTTAAGCAAAGGGGTTGAAGAACCTACTCTGTGCCTCCAAGGTGCTCTTTTTGAAGCATATATAACTTGATGACTTCTGCCAGTCCATCCTTGCTGTTCCAGGTAAAGGAGCATAGTTATGTTTTGGATCTTGCCACTTGCACAGAATTTCTAACTGTTCTAGATTGTGGCCCTAAGGATGCTTTGCCGATTTCGTTTGTAGGCCAGCATTGTCTTTTTTGGAGTTTCTGCATCTTTTGCCTTTTGTGTCTCTGTGGAGTGTGTGCTTTAGCCAGTGTCTGATCCAACAGCCAGGTAACTTTCCTTCAGAGTGTTTTTTATCTTTAGAAGTTTCAGTAAGTCTTTACATGAGCAGCATACCTTCACATTTCTTCTGTCAGGAAGGAGATGATCAGACATTTTTAGCACATTAGTTGATGATTCTGAATGCCGGAAGTGGCAAATGGGTGCGTGAATGTGTGTGAAGAGGAGATGGGAGTCCAGACCAGGCAGAGCCATTCCTTCAGTCACTGAAGAGTTGCCTGCCCCAAGCGGAGCGTGTGTAGCTCTGAACTGGTACTGCCTTTAACTTCTGGCTTTCATGAAACACAAGCAGTAAAGGTGTGGGATGGGGGAGGATTTAAGCAACCTGAAATGGCTTTTAACTTTGAGCTGTGTAGTAGAAGTAAATTCAAGGACATTCAGTTCATACAAAATCTTACAGTGGTTGGGCCAAACAAAACAATGCTTTTGCTGATAAAAGCTGGGCTTTTTCTGAATCCTGCTGTCAATCCCTGTTGTCTTGGTTGCTGTTTTCTGAACACCAGCATTCATCCAGAGCTGTTCTCATATTTTGAAGTTTGAGTATGGCCATAAGAGATAGTGGCCTTGAAAAACCAACAGCAGCAATACTCCCCTTTGGAGTTCTTTCCAAGGCCCCTAGGAGCACCAGTTTCTCTGGGTTCTCAATTTGAAGAAATAAATCACAGTTTTCCAAGAAACCGGCAAGTTGCCTTAAACCAACATGTCTGAGAGTTTCCTTGTAGTTGGTCTGCTGCATGAGAGTCAACCCTTTTTAGCCAAATATCTGGAGGAGCACACCCAGTTCAGCATAAACCTACCAGTGAAGTCAGGTTCAGCACTTCAGGCCTTTGTTTAGCTGGCTGTGCTCTGAAAGTTCTGCTGCTGAGCTTTTGCCAATTCTTGATGATCTAGAACCTGAATTAAGATCTGTTAGCAAAGAATTGGTGCCTTGGGTTTGGTTTATGTGCACATTTGTACTGAATTCTTCATTTAGCCTCTGCGTTCATATAGAAATGTTCGCACAGTTGGGCCAGTGGTAGAGCGAAGGACAAGAATGGGCTGAGGTTCCAGTAGAGCTAGGGTTTCTATTCAATAACAGTATTCCTGTCAAGAAGTGGTGTGGCTGTGTCAGCTTTTCTTATTGTTAGTTTAATGTACTTTCTTGCAGTGGTCTGTTAGTAATTTCCTCTTGTAAAATCGCTGTACATGATTTCTTTACCTTGAGTCACCAAACAGGTCTCCTAGTCTTTGCTTGTGAATGATTTTTCCTTAGGTTTACAATAATTTCCTTTATTTATTTATTTTCTTCATGTTTGGGATGTAAAAATGCTTGGAAGTGGAAGGTTTGTGTGGCTGCACCAGAAGTGAAAGAACAGAATTCCTCTCCCCAGTGCAGTGACACAAGCACCTCTGCACTTGAGCTTCAGACTTTCAAACAGCTGTCTCGGGTATTGTAACACTCCAAGATTCTGTTTTCTTTGATGCTGATTTAGAATCCTTCAAACAATCCAGTTTCAGCTGATGGTCTTACTAGGTTACTTCTGGGTTCTTCTCTACCTTGGGATGAACTGGCTTGTATCTTTCCAGACCAACTATCCTCTTCTCTGTCCTAGTCTTAAGTCACTTCCTAGGACATACAAGACTCTTACTGCTCTTGCTGGGTCTCACCTCCCAGCACTTCACTCTGCTTGCTCAGCCTGCAAGATTCACCTTTTACCTTTTATTTGTGTTGTAGCACTTTATGCAGCTATGTCTTTCTTTGTTCCTTGATCTTCTATAGTGTGCAGTTTAGATCTAGAGATTGAAGAGTGTAAGATACATGACTGCATTGGCAGCATTTGAATTGATACAAGTGCCTTTATGAATGAAGGAAGTGTCTCCCATATGTGTTCAACATTAGATTTCTCTGTGTGGAGCATTTAGAGGAATAAGTCAGAAATCTGTGGTGGTTCATTGTGGGCAGCACCTGGGGAAGGGGACACAGGAAAAACGTAAAGAAGGTTGTGTTTCACTGCCCTGACAGATGTCAATATACAAAATATACCAGAGGAGAGCTTAAGGGAGGTTCCTGTAGCTTGCCAAACCGGGTGCCAATGAAAGCTTGAAAAATAGGTGAGAGGTCTCTGTAGGCATTGTGTTTAGATCTAGCGGGCTTTTTGGCTTCAACAGATTCCAAAATGGTTTTCATATTCTGGTAGAAACAGGAAGCCACACAGTGAAGGAGAGCATCTAAAGCTGATGTGTTTGAAGGCTGGTGTGTTCTGCAGATGTTCTGCTGACTCTTCTCACTCTACTGATTCTTGCCTCTGCCCCACTGATTTTTCAGGTTGGGTGTGTGAGTCCCTGCTCCACAGTATCTCTTTCACTGACCCTAGATGACACTTGTAATTCAAAGAACTGCTGCTTTGGGGACCTACATGTCTTGCAGAAGCAAAACTAAGGACTAGATGAAAGCATGACATGAAGTTGACCACCATATCACCTCCTGACTAGATACACTAGCTAGGAACAGTAGTGTGAAGATGCTTCTTCAGCAGTTCCCTTTACCTGCCTGCAGACAAGTTGTCTTTTTATTGTAGGTGTGGAGGGTGCAGCCTTCCAGAGTAGACTTCCACATGACCGTATGACATCTCAAGAAGCTGCCTGCTTCCCTGATATAATCAGTGGGCCCCAGCAGACTCAGAAGGTGTTTTTGTACATCAGGAACCGCACTGTAAGTTTATTGCTAAAGTATTGATGAACCAAGGGTAGGATGTTCATGTGCCCTGCAGTTACCATATCTATGAGTGGGTAGATTATTTTGGGGTTGAGGTGGTGGGGTTTTGTTCCTGACATCCTGTTGTGAGCTAAGTTGCTATGGAAGGTGTTCCCAGTCCTTGCTTGAGACAGTGCTGTGAGAAAGCATAAAGAATCTGTAGGATATTTACAGTGTTATGGCAACCTACAGTATTCAGCTCATACAGCTTCTGAAAAACAGAAACAGCTGGTGTGAGTATTGTGTTACTTGGTCTCAGCTTAGAGAAGTCTCTGTAGAACTCTTAAAAATAATATTCAGTCAAAGACATTTTTGCTTAGAATAAGGCAAACCTCTCAACTTTAATTCTTTTTACTTTGCTTAACATTCAGTTGCTGTAATGCTGAGACAGCCAGCCAGCCACGTGGCTTATTCTCAGAACAGGATAGCTACTTTGCCAGCTCATAAAAGAAACTAACATTGAAAAAAACTAAACTGCTCCTGAATGTCTGTAGCATTTCTGCCCAATTCAACACTTCCATGCAACTTAAAATACAGAAAGAAAGGTCAACATAATAACTCAGTGGGGAGTTCCTCCTTCAGCTGAGTCCAGGCAAGCTTACCTGAAGTGTAAAGCCCAATAAACCTTTAATAGCAGTATTGTGTTTTGCAGGTGATGCTTTACAATTGTGGCAGTGCTTTTTGGTTCCTCAGCACTCAGAGTTCAGGATTTTCTCCTGTTCTTTAGGCAACTCAAATCATGTTAGAAAAATTCATGGTAGGAAAGCAAGAAATATTTTTTAAATGGTTTTGTTACCATAGTGAAGAGAGAAAACACCTTAGCTACCATTCAGGGGTTTTCAGAGACTTGAGGGCATCACTAACCTCAAAGACCATCACTGTGTTAGCCCTGGAAGCACCCAGTGCTTAATAACTTCAGTTAGCTGAAATTTATGTATGAGGACATCTTTGTGCTAAGTGCCTGACTTTGGCCCTTGGGAAACATCCCTCTGGTTAACCTAAGTTGTAACTTTTGGGGACTCAGGAGATGTGTAAAACCAGAGCACAGCAAGCACAGAAATCGGAAAAACACTTTGCTCAAAATGTGCAGTGAGTGATCCTTCTCCAAATGTGCAGTGAGTGATCCTTCTGAAAATGTGCAGTGAGTGATCCTTCTCCAGATGCACTGAGCAGAAAAACCTTCCACTGAAACTCAACCGTGATGGGTTTTTAAAAGAATACTTGCAAGGGGGATTTGCAGGGCTGTGCTGGGAGGGCTGCTGTGCTTGTGTCTGGTCTGTATTTGCTCTGGAGGATCTTAAAGAAGTTCCCAGGCAGGAATCCCTTTCCAAGGAAGCACTGAGAGGATCTCCAGTTAGGATAACAGACGTTGTAGAGCAGCAGGTGAAGTAAGTGCACAGCAGAGCTCTGGAAAAGCTGCAAACTGCAGCCTGCATCTTCTTTATTATAATTGGCACAGTCCCGAGAGGTTTGGCTTGGGCACAGATACCCTGGAGGAGTAAAACTAGTAAGCCTGATATTTCCCATTTGCCTGGTAATAACTGGAATCAAGAACTGAATGGATGACCTCATAGGTAAAAAGTCAGATGCTAGGTAGTGTTGCATGCCTGCTTAAAACAGCAACCATTGTCCTTGGCATGCAGCTGGAAGGGAGGCTGTACAGACAGGGCTTCTGGTGGCTTCAGGGTATGTTTCCTTATACATTTGATTAGGAGATTTGCTAATTGGATGCATTTAAACTTACTCAGAATGGTGTAGACTGGACTTTAATGTAGTACTGCTCCTTAAAGACACTGGAATGCCAGGTTCAGCATGGCTTGGGTAGCACCACCAAAGTTTAGCTTGTTGGGAAATTTCATCTTGTTATGTTTGCTAACATGGGAAACACTTCTGTATCGCTTAATAAAATCTGACATTTATTTATTTAAATACAGCTGCAACTCTGGCTGGATAACCCAAAGATTCAGCTGACATTTGAGGCAACTATCCAGCAATTAGAAGCACCTTATAACAGTAAGTCAAATCTTTTACTTGTTAGTGGAGCTCCATGAGCATTTTCCTGTGAATGGGATGGTGGAGTGTGCTGATTCAGGTCTGTTAGACTTTGGTACAAAAGATACTCCTAACAGAATTCCAAACAGCTGGAAAAAAACTGTGTTCTTTCAGAAGTTTCCCAGGAGTGGATTCCCAGACAGCTTTTAAGGTTTGCTACAGCGTCATGGTGGTTTGCAGCTGTGAGATTTTCTTGACCATAGAGTTTTTCAGAGGCGTTAAAAAGTTGTGTAAGACTTGAGCACACTGGCAACGATGAGAGAATGCACTAAAGAGCCAGGAGTAACTGCTTGCATAAGTAGAGCAGCCAAACTTCCCAATAAACTGAGAAAGGGTGGAGGGAAGCCATAAAGAAGTAATTGAGAAGATAACACAGAACCAGGGTCAGGTACTGCAGAATCGTGGATTCAGTGCTCCAGTAGTGGCTTGGCTTGAAACTGGTAAATCCTCTTACAGTTTTGTGTGAAGACTTCTGGATTTCTGTAGTCAGTTTCAGAAAACGTTACTTTGTGCTAGAGAAATGGAAGCATTAATGGCCTGGAGAGCTTTCCAGGCAGTGCTCACAGCTGCAGGAAAGCAGCTTGTAGTTTCCAGGAAATTAACCCCAGGTCTCCTCAAGAAAATGTACTCTGCGGTAGGGCGGTTGGGGGTGCAGACATGTTCGGTGTGACCTTACTGGATTGATGCTGGTTTACATTTCCTTGTGAGTAGAGAAGGTGCAGAATAACTGTAAAGCATTTCCATTTTGTAGGTGACACTGTGCTGGTTCACAGAGTGCACAGCTATCTGGAGCGGCATGGGCTCATCAACTTCGGCATCTACAAAAGAGTGAAGCCCCTCCCGAGTAAGAACTGTTTCTAATTAGAATTGTTTTGTTGTTCTCTGATTTCTTAAGACAAATTTTTGAGTGCATTTTGTAGGATTGCAGTAGTGAGAAACTAAGAAAAGGCTGGGAAGCCATCTGGTAGACATCCAGGCTTTCCATTTTGAGAGGGGAAATGTTTGCAGATCATCTGTAGACCATAGAGTCATGAGTTTGGCTGGAAAAGACCTTGGAGACCAAGTCCAACCATTATCTGTCTAAACCATGATGCTAACCATGTCCCTTAGCACCACATCTCTGCCTCTTTGAAACACCTCTAGGAGTGGGGGTTCAGCCACCTCCCTGGGCAACCTGTTCCAGCTGACAACCCTTTAAATCACGAAATGTCTGTCATCCTAAACTTCCCCTGCACAACTTCAGGCCTATCATATATTTCTAATTGGTTGAAAGAGTCCTGGTGGGGGGTTTTCATTTCTAGTCAGTTTATATTTCCAACTCCTTATCAAATTTTCAACCTAATTAAAAACAAACAAACAAAATACTTAAAATTTGAGATCATAGAATGGGAAGATTGGAAGGGACCTCAAGGATCATCTAGTTCCAATCCCCTACCATAGGCAGGGACACCTCCCACTAGCACAGGTCACTCAAGGCCTCGTCCAACCTGACCTTGAACACCTCCAGGCATGGAGCAGCCACAACCTCTGTGGGCAACCTGTGCCAGTGTCTCACCACCCTCACTGCAAACAACTTCCTCCTAACATCCAGTCTAAATCTCCCCTCTGCCAGTTCAAACCCATTGCCCCTTGTCCTGTCTTTGCAGGACCTTGTAAATAATCCTTCCCCAGCCTTCCTGTAGGTCCCCTTCAGATACTGGAAGGCTACTATCAGGTCCCCTCGAAGCCTTCTCTTCTCCAGGCTGCAGAGCCCCAACTCTCTCAGCCTGTCCTCACAGGAGAGCTGCTCCAGCCCTCTGAGCATCTTTGTGGCCTCCTCTGGACCTGCTCCAACACTTCCATGTCCTTCCTGTGCTGAGGGCTCCAGAACTGCACACAGTACTCCAGGTGGGGTCTGACAAGAGCAGAGTAAAGTGGCAGAATCCCCTCCCTTGCCCTGCTGGCCACGCTGCTCTTGATGCAGCCCAGGACTCGGTTGCTGTCTGGGCTGCATGTGCACACTGCAGGCTCATGTTGAGCTTTTCATCAACCCAGAGATGTCTCCACTCGCTGCTGGGGGGTTGGACCAAACGACCCCTGGAGGTGGTCTCCAACCCAAACCATTCCATTAACTGTCACAGTTTAATTAGTTCTTTTTGTTCCTCGTCTGAATACCAAAAGACAAACACAACACCATGCTTACTTTTGTTGAGTGATTTATCCTGCTCGACTTTTACAGGTGTCGAATTTGTCCTTTCTACGTTTTATTCTGGGGCAGAAAGAAATAAAACTATGATACTGTGTCCCACAGTAATTAGTAAGAATCAATTTCTTCCAAGAGTTCTCTTTCAGAAGTATTTCAGAAGCACTGCTGCTGTGGTTTTCCTTGTAAGTAGTGACCACCATGTGCACAGCGTTTCATTTCTGTGGCTGTTTGTTTTGCTAAAGAGTTTCCTTGGTAACTGAGACAACAGAAAGAAGCAACTTTCTGTTCTCCATAGCTGTTACCTGCAGCTTTAATGTGAGCACTTAGAATACAGCAATGCACAGACAGAGCAGACAGCTTCTTTTCCCCTTTCTTTAGCCAAGAAGACTGGGAAGGTGATCATCATCGGTTCTGGAGTCTCTGGGTTGGCAGCAGCTCGCCAGTTGCAGAGTTTTGGAATGGATGTCACAGTTCTGGAAGCCAGGGTATGAATTTCTGTGCTATGTCACCTTTGTATGGAAACTTAACCACGTTCAGTACTGGCAGAAGGCTTGGATATCCCAGCAACATGCCTATGGGTTGTGTGTTGCTGGAGACAGTCAGGGTGTGCAGAGCCTGCCTGACAGGGAACAGAGTCTGTCTGTTCTTTTAGGACTGGTACAGTGTTTTCTCAGGGGTAGATTGGGAGTGTGACAGGTGCTAGCATCATACACCAGTAACAGGATGGAATCTTCTTGCTTTCGTGACTGGAAAAACGTTTTTCACTGGAAGGCAGTGTCCAAGCCTAGTCTGTCAAAACTTGCCCACTGGACAGACTTATCTGGAGCGGTCATGCAGTGTCAACCAGGATATTCTGCTTGCACCTTTTAAGTCTGCATTAATGATTTCCATGTTTGTTACTGTCTGCTTAACAGAGACTTTAGTTCTATAGAGCTGAGTTTTGTGGTGCCTGAACTAGTGATTGTTCTTGCAGTGCCTCAGCTATTGTAGCCAGCCCTGAGTAGAATCTCCTTTGATTTAAAGTCGATGGCTTTTTGGTATAGTGAATCAATGAAGGGCAGCCTGATAACTCCTTTAAAATAAATCCACTGACCCATTAAACTGAATTGATTGGATGTTTCGCTTCCTGGCTTGCTTTCGTTTTGATATTCTGACACCTTCCTGACGCAGATCAAAATCATCTGCTTAAGCTTTTTATTAATGTTTCAGGATCTTAATTTTACTAGCTGCTGCCCTTGCTAGGGGGCAAGAGCTACTGGCTCTGCTTCACAGGTTCCACGCCACCAGAGCAAAGGAAAGTACAACAGTGGTTAATTTAGGAGCATCTTGCTCCCCTCAATATATTCTTGTGGTTTTCAGTTTGGTTTTGTATAGGTGTTGGAGGTTTTCTGAAGCTGTAAGAGTGAACCATGCTGTGACCTGAGTTTTGCTCTCTGCGCCTTTGTTATACCCAGTATGGAGATGGAGCTGAGAGGCTGCTGGAAATGATGCGCAATGCTTCTCCAGCTCTGTTCTCCAGACTGCTACACTCCTCCTTGAGCACTCTGTAGGGTTTTATTTTTCATTTCTAAAGGTGTGTGGTATGTTTCTGCAGTGTAATTTCAGTGATTCAAGGGATAGTTTGTGTCCTTACTTACTTTCTGTAACTTGCTGCTTCTGAATTGCTGATTTAATAGTTAAAACAAAACCTTGTACATCTTTATACGTATTGATAGCTGGTTGGGATCTTTGTCCAATTGTAATTGATATTTCTCTCTGATATCATCCTGCTAGCTGAACTGACACTAGGGGAGGGCAGCCAGTTATTTCCACAGGAAGTGGAAAGTGGGAGGAAAATAAAGGTCGTCCTTTTTGGCAGTCATATGTGTCACCCAGCAAAAGCAGGTTTTCTTGCTTCTGAAATGGGCTGCTGGCTCACAGTTAGCTTCTTTGGAGAACAGATAGGATTAATTGTCTGATGGCTTTTTCTTTAACCCTAAACCAGAGGTTTCTCAAACACAGCTAAATCATTTCCTGCCACAAAATCCAATAGATACAGGAAGTGAGAAGAGGAGATTAAGTACATAACTATCCATGATCAGCAAAGTACTGTGTTAAGGATAACAACAGAGGGTGCTGTAGATGTAGATCTGTCCAGATCAGTTTAGACTTTTCTTTCCTTTCTTTTAATGCTTCAAATTCAGCTTAAAAAATTTTATTCCTTAACTTCAGCAACTTAATCGAGACCAAGTGTTTCTTCACAGGAAAGTGTACGTGCTGCTGACTGAAGCTTTGGTTGAGGCAGCACTTGGAGCAGGTGTTGTTGAAGTTTCAGTGGTTGTGTTTCCCTGAGAAGTGTTGCTGAATGTTACCAGGTGTTTTCTATGTTCTGCTTTTAAAGGACCGCGTTGGAGGAAGAGTTGCAACCTTCCGCAAAGGGAACTACGTTGCTGACCTAGGAGCAATGGTGGTGACAGGACTGGGTGAGTTTGTAAAGGGAAAAGGGGTGGGCAGGAAAAATGTGGGACAAGATGTTACAGATCTGAAACCTTCTGCTGTTACCCAATGATTTTGGTCATGATAGCAGTTTTTAATTATTAAAAAGTAGATGCTCTAGATCAACCTCTTCAGCAGTACACAGTTGTCAGCAGTAGATCTTCAGAGCAAGTGGTAGCCT
Source organism: Eubucco bourcierii (assembly GCA_013396675.1). Taxonomy (NCBI): domain Eukaryota; kingdom Metazoa; phylum Chordata; class Aves; order Piciformes; family Ramphastidae; genus Eubucco; species Eubucco bourcierii. The sequence continues at coordinate 39,374 of VWZE01024907.1, forward strand.
GCACTGAGCCTGCTCCAGCCCCTAAATGTCCTTCTTAGAGTGAGGGGCCCAAAACTGAACCCATTATTCAAGTGTGGCCCTGTCAGTGCCCAGTACAGGGGCATGATCACTGCCCTACTCCTGCTGGCCACACCATTGTTGACCCAGGTCAGGCTGCTGGTGGCCTTCTTGGCTGCCTGGGCTCATCTTCAACTGATGTCACCCAGCATCCCAACTCCTTTTCTGCCAGGAGATTTCTAACCACTCTGCCCCAATCCTGCAGCCTTACTGGCGCTGTTATGACCCAAGTGCAGGACCCAGCATTTGGCCTTGGTGAGCCTCATGCAACTGATCTTGGCCCATGAATCCAACCTGGCCATGTTGCTCTCCAGAGTCTTTCTACCTTCAGCAGATCCACACTCCATTTTCCACCACACTTTGGGCCCATCCAGTTAGTTCTTAACTCAGCAAAGTGTCCACCCATCCAAGCCATGAGCAGCCAGTTTCTCCAGGAGGATGCTGTTTTGAAGGCTTTACTAAAGTCCAGGTAAACAACTCCCACAGTCTGTCCCTCACCCACTCAGCAGTCACCTTGTTGTGGAAGGGGATCAGGCTGGTCAGGCAGGACCTGTCCCTCATGAGCCCAGTGCTGACTGGGCCTGGTCACCACATTGCCTTTCAAATGCTGTGTAGTGTCACTCAAGATGACCTGTTCTGTGACCTTCTCTGGCACCAAGGCCAGGCTGACAAGTCTCCAGTTCCCTGGGTCCTCCTCCTAGCCCTTCCTGTCAATGTTTACCAGTCTTGTCAGCTGGGAAATGATGGGAAGTGGTTTGGTGAGCCCTTCCACCAGCTCCCTCAGCAGCCCTGGGTGACCCCATAGACTTGTGTGTGTCCAAGTGGTGCAGCAGGTCACCGACCCTCTCCTCTTGGACTGTGGAGGCTTCACTCTGCTCCCCAGCCCTGTCTTCCAACTCGGGCTGGATAGCCAGTGAACAACTGGTGTGACTGCTAGAGACTGAGGCAAAGGTGTTGAGACTCACCACTCTGTTTCCCCTGCCTCCAACAGAGGACAGATTCTCCTCAGTCCTCCCTTTTGTTGCTCATTTCTTTGTAGAAGCTTTTCCTGTTCTCTGCAGCAGCTGAAGCCAGATGAATTTCTGCTTGAGTTTTGGTCCTTCTCTTTTTCTGCCTGCACAGCCCATGACAGAGCTTTAGCTTTGCAGTCCTGAGTATTCCTGCCCCTTCTTCCAACACCCACAGACTCCCTTTCTCCCCAGGCAGGAGCAAACCTCTCTGCTCAGCCAGGCCTTTCCTTCCCTGGCCATTCAGCTTTGGCACATGGAACCAGCCTGTTGCTGTGCCTTTCAGACTACCTTCTTCAGCAGTGAAGCTGCACTTTGCAGACTGAGGCAGCACAGGCTGAGAATGATCTTTGGAGTTAGCAGACAAAGCACGTTCTTCATGTGTCAGATGTAAGGAGGGAAGAGAACTGAAGGAACTGGGCTGGAGGTTTTGGGAAGGTCAAAGACTGAAGTTAATGTGACCACCTCTGGAACTGTCAGTAAATTCTGGAAGAACTAACACTTCTAGTAGATTGAACTTGGAATATGAACTTATTTAGATCTCTTTCAGAACTGTTATGACTGTTCAGTCACCTCCCTAAAGACAGGAGGGTCATGGTGTGGCTGAACTTCCTCCTCTGCTTTCAGCTAGACTTCTGAGTTTTAGAGAGAAAACTGCTCAGAGATGCTTCCATCCTTGGTGCTTCAGGTCAATGCTTTCTGCCTTCCTCATGTTTCTACATGAAGTTTCATGAAGTTTTCTAACCTGTTTACACATTTTCAGGCACAACTAGTGTGCATGGCTCACCTTCAGACAGTGCATTCACTGGTGTTGCTTGTGGGGGCTGCACTGAGTTTTTAGGGCCTGAAATCTTGAGGTTCCTTCTCCATGACACAGCACACAGTCCCTGAAGTCATGGTGCAGCCGTAGGAATTCTCCTTGACTCTTTAAGCATAAGATGCACATAAGCATAAGCATTTTGAAGATGTTTACAGCTGTGAAGTCTCAACTCTAAGGTTGCTGCCACCCTTGAACTGCCCTTTTTATGTACTGTCCTTCCACTGTTGGTGGGTAGGGGCTTCTTCATGAACTCATTGCAATGAGTGTTGGGAAGATCTTTGACAGTGTTCTGCTGCTTCGCTGGAGTGCATTTTGTACTGGAGTCGCTGTATTTAGTCTAACTGTGGAAGTTTTATTTATTTGCAGACAAACTTGGTGGGTGCTCTGTTAGCTATGTACAATGTTTTCCAGGAGGAAATCCCATGGCTGTGGTCAGCAAACAAGTGAACATGGAACTGGCCAAGATCAAACAAAAATGCCCACTCTATGAAGCAAATGGACAAGCTGTAAGTGTGATACTATTTTCATGAACCTTTTACAAAGAAGGAGTATCTGAAGTGCATTTTTTTCCCAGGCTACTGCTCTAGCAGGAGAAAGCCTTCAGGAAGAGAGAGCACAGCAACAAAAGTGTGTCCATTTGTAAACAGTGAATAATCAACACAATCACAGACTGCTCTGGGTTGGAAGGGATGTTGTAAAGGTCATCTACTTCAACTCCCTGCAGTTAGCAGCTAGAACAGATTGCTCAGAGCCCCCAACAACCTGACCTAGAATATTCCCTGGGGATGTGGTATCTACCACCTCTCTAGGCAACTGTGTCAGTGTTTCACCACAATCACAGCAAAAGATTTCTTCCTAATATCTAGTCTATGTCTGCTCTTTATTTTCAAACCATCACCATCTGTCCTGTCGCAACAGGCCCCATAAAAAAGACTATTCCCATTTGTCTTGTCGATCCTCTTCATGCAATGCAAGGCTGCAGTCAGGTCTCTCCAGAGCCTTTCCTTCTCCAGACTGAACAACCCCTTTCTTTCATCCTTGTGGAGGTGGTGATGACACAGGGAGCAGGCCTTGCTGCCTTTGGCGACCCCTCTGGTGTGGATGGATGATCATCCATATCCTGCAGGCCTTCCACATTCAGAGCCTCCACCCAGAAGAGCCTGAGAGAGTGAGGTGGGCAGGGGAGGGAGTTTGCCAAGCAGTGCCTTTCCTCCATTCACTTCTTTAGTTTAGGTTGCCACCTCGAGCCTGGGAGGGGGATAATGTAGAACTCCCTTGATCCTGGGTGTTTTCTGATGGGTGTTGCTGTTTCTCATTTGGGCAGGGCAGAGCTTGGCTCCACCAGTCTCTCTTGCTCAGCCTCTCTGATGTTCCTTAACCTTTCTACTTCCTCTCAGAGGGTCTGTGGGCAGGCTGAGGAGGTATCTGATTGTCCATCTAGTCACAGCGCACGTGGCTGTCCTGACTGCTGCCAGCCCTTGCCATGGAAAGGCTCTGGCACTCCTGCAGCCCGTGACTGCCCTTCTTCATGAGAGTTTTCTGGGTTTCCATGTCCATTCTGACAGGCACAGAGGACAAAGTTTTCTGCTTGGATACCATAGCTAAACTTTTTCTGGGGGAATGATGACCACCGATTGAATTAATCTCTTTAGCTGACAGAGCTTCAGTGCCCTTCCATGCTTACCACTGTTACCACTCCAACCAGAGGAACAGTCCTAATGCCCACTGCCCTTGTACAGAGGTGGGGAGTGCTGGTCTGACTGGAGCCAGTCCCAGTGACCTCTGGATGCCTTCGTCACACGGCATCGCTGCCTTCTGGCAGAGAGGGGGATACTGCCTGCCTGTGACCCATGCTCATGTTCCCACCAACAGCTTCCCTTCCACCAGTTCCCTGGTGTGCTTATTGAGAGTTCCATTAATGTGCTTCTTAAACCAAGACAGCTGAACCCCAGATGTATTTCCTTGCTTTTGGTACCTGTACAGTTGGCCACACAGCACTGTTGTGCAGCTCTCTGCATTCAGCTTGAGCTGGAATTCTGTATAGCTTTCATAAAGTTCAGGAAATGAGGTTTAATGGTACAGAGACCCTTCAGTCTCCAGAGACAGTGTCCAAGCATGGTGCTGGCATGAAGTCAGGCACGGCAACCATAACTATTTCCGTTCCAAACCACCACCAGATAAAGCAGCAGCATTTTTTTAATCACTTGGTGCCCTACACACCACAAGAAAGCCTGCTTTCAGTCTCCTCAGCTTGCTGTGGATTTAAGCCAACATCTCTCAGACCTCAGAAGACAAAGGGTAAACTGAAGGGTGGTGAGGGCATAGGGCACCCTGCTGCTGAAGCAGCCATGACACAAAAGAATTCAGCCAGGTCAGGAAGAAATGAACAAGTCAGCAGCTGAGGCATTGCCACTGGAGTTTAGCTGGGAGGAGAATCGCCTAACTTGGTCCAAGGCTTCCC
>VWZE01024908.1:0-22500 GCA_013396675.1 Eubucco bourcierii
GTGTTTAAAAGTCGTTTGGATGTGGTGCTTGGGGATGCAGTTTAGGGAGGACCTTGTAGAGTAGGGATATGGGTTGGGCTTGGTGATCCTGNAGAGTAGGGATATGGGTTGGGCTTGGTGATCCTGGGGGACTTTTTCAATCTGAGTGTTTCTGTGATTCTGTGAAGAGAAGCATGGTCAGCAGATAGAGAGAGGTGATTCTGCCACTTTGCTCTAGTGAAACCTCACCTGGAGTACTGAGTCTAGCTCTGGATCCCTCAACTCAGGAAGGACATGGACCTGATGGAGTGGATCCAGAGGTAGGCCATGAAGACATGGCAAAAATCATAAGCAGAGTAAAATTAGAAATGAATGATTTCTGCTGGATGTGGAGCCTGGAGAAGAGGAGGCTTCGAGGAGACCTTAGAGTAGCCTTCCAGTATCTGAAAGGGGCCTACAGGAAGGCTGGGGAGGGACTATTGACAAGGTCTTGCAATGACAGGATGAGGGGCAATGGGTTTAAACTGGCAGAGGGGAGATTGAAACTGGATGTTAGGAGGAAGTTCTTTCCAGTGAGGGTGGTGAGACACTGGCACAGGTTGCCCAGGGAGGTTGTGGCTGCTCCCTCCCTGGAGGTGTTCAAGGCCAGGTTGGATGAGGCCTTGAGTGACCTGTACTAGTGGGAGGTGTCCCTGCCTATGTCAGGGAGTTCGAACTAGATGATCCTTGAGGTCCCTTCCAACTTTACCATTCTATGATTCTATGAACTCAATAGCAAATGTTCAATAGTTAACACTTGTTAGTGATTCCAAGTTACAATAGTATTACTAAAAAACTTTGCTTTATTAATTAAATTCTTATTGATAATTTCAACCTCTCAACACCTACTGAATTTGTGGTCTAATCATTGCTAGAATGAAGGTGGGTTAGTAACAATTAACCTTTATTAAGTACAATAATTCTCACAAGACAATAACCCTCTGCACATCTGATTTCAGATGAAATTTTCCAGGCCTGTGTCTCTTTCAGCATTTTATTTTAAGCATAAATTATCCTGCATTGGATAAAATTATAATTATCTATAATCCTTTTGAAGCTAATCTCAGGTCTTTAAAATAGAACCACTCTGGATCTAATTTAAAGTGAATCTTAGATTAATAATCCAAATTTCAAGGAAAAAAAAAAAGTGCAGCATTGTATCTATACCTTAAGTATATATTTTTGGAGTGATTAATTGTGGATATATTCTTGGAAGAGATTATATTTTTCTATTCAGCATTGCATTTTAAATATTTCATACAGGGTACAGTTATCAAATTTTTAAATCACTATGGAGCTTCACTTTGCCATCCTAAGCTTGCTGTCACCTACAAGAGGGATCTTTTTCAAGTCAGAAAGAACTTCATTCCCCTTTACACGTTCAAACAGCTTTTAAAAGTTTGGAGCATTTTTGTGTACCTATAAATAGTGAAAACACTATAAAAAAAATTTGTGGCATAATTATGCTGATGTCTATTTTGTAACTTCAATTTCATTTTCCCCCTTTCAGTTCTCACGTTTCTAAAAATTCCAGGCATATGGCTAGTTCTATTATAAGAATTTCTGTTCTGAACTAGGTCTAGAACAAGGACCCTTACTATACCTTAGTTTCCAACAACATCATACCTGCTCTAATTATCACTGTGATCAGCTGTCCCCAGTCCTCCATGGTTCCTGTATAGTGTGGGTTGAGTACTTTAAACTTAATGAAGACTTTGATCTTTCAGACTACCATAGATGATGCACTTAGTGCAAGTTACAGACTTCCATTAAATTGCTCAAATAGGTTTTTAATGTGGTGCTGACATACTGTGTGGAAGAGCAGAATGAGACATTTATATAAATGTGATTATTCTGTTGCATCACTTATTTACCAGTCTTGACAGTGATAACTTACATAACTTATATATATATATGTAATTTTATAAGATTAAAATCCTTCTCTTGAGCATGATTGAAGCTTTGGAAACTCAGTAAGCAAAATCATTTTATTTCACCAAATACTTGGCTATCGTAATGTACAGCATGGAACTTTCTGTGTAATGTGTCCTTACTTGTGTATTCTGAAAAGTTAACCTAACTGATCATTGTTTGTGCTTGCTCTAAATACTTTAATCAGCAAAATTTGTTACTTTTCCTTTCCATTCTATGTCATCATCTAAGGACACTGGAGCCATTAAGGGTTACATGTATCATATTAAAAACTGAAATTGTAGAAGCTGTAGAAAAAGAAAAAGGCAAAACTTATGCACCTGATTAAAGAACTCTGACTTTGTCTTAAATGGACCCTAATTTGGAAGAAAAGAAGGCTCAGGGGAGACCTTCCCAGGGTTATCAACCCTGGTCTAGTCAAGGATGCCCCTGCTGATGCAACAGAAGTTGGACTTTGGACATCCCTTCTAACTCAGACTAGTCTATGATTCAATGATTCAAACACTAGAACAGGTTCCAGGAGGAGGTGGTTGAATCACCAACTCTAAAGGAGTTTAAAATATGCAGAAATGTAGTGCTGAGGGGCATGGTTCAGCACCAGACTTTATAGAGTTAGATAATGGTTGGACTTGATTTTAAATATCTTTTTTTGCAACTGAAACAATTCTGTCTTATTTCAATTAATCTGTTTTATTTGAAATTAATTTGTTCTCCTCCTGCTTAAAGACTTCTCTGAAGATTTTGTGCAGCATTTGTCTAATTTTTCAAAGTAAATGCAAAACTTCTTTTCAGTATTTGACTAAAACAGTTTTAAATTGAACAAAGTTCCTAGGTCTTTCTCCTTTTTTGTTTTGTGCTTTTTGTATTTCTCCTTGGAGAAGAGGAGACTGAGAGATGACCTGATTAATATTTATAAATATGTAAAGGGTGTGTGCAAGGAGGATGGAGCCAGGTTCTGCTCAGTGATGCTCAATGACAGGACAAGGGGCAATGGGTGGGAGTTGAGGCATAGGAAGTTTCATGTAAACACGAGGAGGAATTTTTTTCATTGTGAGGATGACAGAGCACTGGAACAGGCTGCCCAGGGGGGTTGTGGAGTCTCCCTCTCTGGAGGGATGCATTCCTCTGTGATCTGGTATAGGTGATCCTGCTCTGGCAGGGGGGCTGGATTGGATGAGTTTTTGAGGTTCCTTTCAGCCCCTGACATTCTGTGAATCTGTGATTCATTTTCAAACACTCATCAACAAAGCATGACACCTTTGATATCAGAGTAGAAAATCTTACGACCAACAGAGTAAACAAACCCAAACAATTACAATGTCACCTTCAAGGCTTGTGGGATTTTTCTTGTGATTCTGGATAATTTGGCATAGATGTGACACTAGATGAGGAGGAAACTGGAAAAATGGATACCACTCTTTGCTATCAGTATGCTAACAGTAGGCATCTGTCTTGTCTGCTGCTTTGATCTGCCCTGAGTGGGAAGACAATGTCAGATTAAACCATAATAACTGCTGGTTGTTGCTTCCAAGTTTTTAATTATAGGCATCAACATTATGAAAATGTGAGAGGTGTGTATAACAGTGAACTTCTGACCTGAAAAGCTGCAGAATTCAAAGTGATCTGATGGCTGGAGTTTAAGTATGATGTTTTTTAAATGGACATTAAAAGCAATAAGTTTCTAAAAAATCACTTAGGAAACTGAGCAGCTGTGGAAGAATTCTTAATGGAAAAATGCTTCAGTGCCTCCAAAATCAAAGCTATTTTTTTCTATATAGAACTATATAGAGCTATTTTTGTTGAAAAATTGATCTATCCTCCTCTTTATCTGAATTTTCTCTTTTAATAATTGCCTTGAGAGTTTTACATAATTCTTTGCTTTGGCTTTAATTCTTGAGAAAGGTTGGTAATAGTTGAAGGATGTATGCTAAAACGATCCTAAGTATGCAAAAGTATACTTATTCATGCAGTATAATGGAGGCAAGTATATAACAGAATCACAGAACACTAGAGTTTGGAAGGGATCTCCAGAGATCATCAGGTTCCCACCTCCCTGCCAAGGCAGGATCCCCTAGGGTAGTTTGCACAGGAACACATCCAGATGGGTTTTGGAAGTTTCCAGAGAAGAAGACTCCACAACTGTTCAAGTGCTCTGTCACTCTCACTGTAAAGAAGTTTCTCCTGATGTTGAGGTGAAACCTTCTATGTTCCAGTTGGTAGCTGTTGCTCCTTGTCTTACAACTGCTGACCACTGAAAAGTGATTGGCCTCAGCCACTTGACATCCACCTCTGATATGAAGCTGATTTGTTTTATGTGCACAAAGGCATTGGCAATGGATTAGGTGGATATCCATAGACTCCTCACATACCTGCAGGTCTTGACTTTCAAAACAAAGATAGCTTTCAGTTTTAAGTGAAACATATTTTTTAATGACAAAATATTGAATGAGTTTGGTGAAACTGTCTTTTTGTCATAACTGTACTAACAAAGTTGTCCATGGGACAGCAATGTGCCCTTGTGGCCAAGAGAACCAATGGGATGCATTAATAAGAGTGTGTCCAGCATATCAAGGGAGCTTTTCTTCCACCTCTACTCTGCCATGGTGAGACCCCCATCTTGAGTACTGTGTTCAGCTTTGGGCTGCCCAGTTTAAGAGGTACAGGAATCTACTGAAGAGAGTCCAGCGAAGGACTACAAGGATGGTTAGGGGACTGGAACACATCCCTTATGGGGAGAGGCTGAGGGCCTGGGACTTACTAGTCTGGAGAAGAGAAGATTGAGATGGGATTTAATAAATGTTTATCAATATCTGAAAGGGGACAGGCTCTTCTCAATTGATCCCTGTGATAAGACAAGGAACAATGGATATAAACTGCAGCACAGGAGGTTCCACCTCAACACAAGGGGGAACTTCTTTACTGTAAGGGCCCAGAGCACTGGAACAGGCTCCCCGGAGAGGTTGTGGAGTCTCCTTCTTTGGAGACTTTCAAGACCTGTCTGGATGCATTCCTCTGCGACCTGAACTAGATTGTATGGTCCTGCTCTGTCAGGGGGTTTGGACCAGATAATTTCTTTGGGACCTTTCCAACCCCTAACATCCTTTGATCTTGTGCAAGGAGAGGAACATGCTGCCCAGGTGGGTTGTGGAGTCTTCCTCTGCAGATATTCAAGACTTGCCTGGATGAATTCCAGTGTGATCTACTCTAAGGTGATCTTGCTCTGGTACAGGCGTTGGACTAGATGATCATTCGAGGTCCCTTTCAGCCCCTAGCCATCTGTGATTCTGTGATAAGCCTTTTAAGAATTTGTCTAGCAGAACTCTAAGCATTTTGTTTATCATGGTAGTTTTGCATTTTTTTTTTTTTAATTCCTTAAGTTCTGTCTGCCTTTACTGAAACGCTGTAAGGAGAACAACCTGTTTTCTTTATCTGCAAGAAGTTCTTTGCAAGAAGTTATCTGCATCTTCAGAAAACAATTTGTGCTAAGAAATACGTACAACTGAACAGCATTTCTGTGAGTCAGTCTAATTGTAAAACACTTTAATTTGAAAAATTAAGTAGACCAACTTCTGACTCCTTAAAAAAGAGACTATGAAAAAGATATTCTGAGAGTTTGATTCAAGTGCAGCTCCACCTTTTGCTGTGCTTTATTTTTCAATAAATAACGTTTAGCCAATGAACACTGAAGGAGTGGAGTAGAAATTTCCCTAAGGAGTTTTTTAGCAAAATAAAGGAGGGAGGAAAACCTGTGAGTTCTTTGTACAGTTATTGGCTTCTCCCAACCCAAGCAGTTGTTATGAAAACACAGGCAACAAGATAATTTTCTTTTTTTTTCTTTTTTTTTTTTTTAAATCATAGAATCATAGAATGGTAAGGTTGGAAGGGACCTCAAGGATCATCTAGTTCCAAGCCCCTGACATAGGCAGGGACACCTCCCACTAGTACAGGTTACTCAAGGCCTCAATGTGGAACTTTGGTTAGAAACTTGCCTGGTTTTATACCAAATATTAGCGAAAAAAACTTCCCTTATGTGTATCAGTGGAAATGATTTTGTACAAGCAAAACAAGAAAACTTCCTAAAGCAAACTATGTAAAAAATAACTCAGTAAACTGTTTCCCTGTAATATTTGTTAATTCTTTGGAGTAAAAGACCCTATTTTATTGTGCAGTTTGCAAAGTGCATAGTGAAAAGAGATCCTCTTGGATGCCCAGGACTTCCAGGTGCTGTTATAGTATGAATTATTTAATATTGATAAGAATTAAGGTAATTAAGAAGAATTTCTATTCATAGAGTAATTAAGAAAAAATAAATCCCTTTTCCTCCCCACTTCAACTCATAAGGTTTTGTTTTGCTTTAAGATAAGTTCTGTTTGTGAAAAAAACCAAAACAAAACAGGACAACTGAATGAAGTTATTGGCTCTGTTCTACTGAAATGTGATTAAACAAACTGAGGTGCAGTAATAAATTTAGAATTAGCACTGAGACTAGAAATAAAATTAAATGTTGCATAGTGCTTCTGTTTTAAATCATATTCTTATATCTTTGAAATAGTCATGGCAGTTCTTTTCAAACTAATTTTCCCCATTCTCATACTGCATCATTTAATGAATAATCTTTATTGCTTATCTTTATCCTCTTTATGTTTTTATTGCTCAGAGCTGAGGTTTTCCATGCTATATGTATTTATAAAGATAATTAAGCAGACAGTAATGTTCCTTTTCAACTTCCAAAGCTCTCGTAGCCATTAGTTTAGGTAATGTGGAAAGGAATGGGTTAAAATTGAGCCGAGAACAATCTATTTTCTCTGAATATTTGTGTTACTGAGGAAGAAAGCAATGTTCTATACACATCACTCAGCGGAAGACTCAGTACTGAAGAAAAGATTTTACTGTATTGCAAAAGTAGCTCATACAATGAAGATAGAATGAAAGGTTTTCTTAAATCTGTCAGTACGTTGATTTATTACACACACTGTAAAGAATTTAAGAATAGATCCTAAGCTAGAGAGATTTATCAAAGCTCATTGTCATGGGATATCAATCTTTAGAAGCAGCGTAGGAATTCTGGGTTCAATTATTGTTTTCTGAAATTTTCATGCTAATCTCTGACAACTTTTATCTCACTTCTCTCAAATTCTAAGTGAGATCCAAGTTTTCAAATTGGACATTTATCCTTAGCAACACAGCTCCTACGAAAATGAAAAAGGTAAAATTCTGAATTGCGTTATGACCCAACTAATGTTGTGAAGCTCAGTTGGATGTCTGAAGGTGTATACTGTGCCAGAGGATAAACCAAGCTGCCTCTTGTCAGCCCGTATCAGTCAATGGAGACTGACAAGTCAAATGCCAGTGATCTCATTTATCTTCCCTTGTGGGTCTGATTTAGTAAGTGTTTCTTTGACACTCAGCTTACTCCTTAGGAGCAGATCTGACGGTTGATGCAGAGTCTAGTGGTAAGGTCCTCGTTTTTAAATGAACTTTAGGAATTAAAGTGATTCATGATTTGTCTGAGTGGTTTTTATACAGTATGGTCTTTTCAGTCTTCATGGTATTTACCTAGTCTTTGTATAATGACCTCTAGCGAAAATTATCATGCAGACACCTGATTAATAAAGTGACTAAAGGGATGTTGATCCTGCTTTGGCAGAGGGGTTGGGCTCTATCTCTGCAGGTCCCTTCCAACCTCTGATGTTCGGTGATTCTGTGATCGAAAGGAACAGTGTTTGTGACATTTTTCTTCTGAGAGATTTCATATATTGTTGTAGGCCTGCCCTTGATCAACATAGTTAATTGGTTTAGATTTTGGTCTAGTACCATAAAATCTTCATCATATAATTCAGGATGTTAGGTAAGGGAACATGCGGCGCTGGAGTGCCTATTTACCTGTGGTTAATACCTCACGTTGTTTACAGCAGCTTATTCCACTTCATAAACAGGCTGTACAGGTAAAGCAGTAACAGAAAAAAAAATTGAACCCTGTACAAAAAGTTATGAATAAGCAAAGTTCTTAGATCATTGAAATCACTAAAATAAGACTAATGGATAAACTTACCATAAGTTAAGTTAAAAATGAAGTAACAACATTTCTAAAGCTAGCTCTTTTCCATGCTTCTGATAATATTTTTTTTTTTACATAGGCAAGTGGACTGATAAGAGAATCATCTGCCCTGATCCTTGACCACAATGCAGTATTTTGCCTTTCTCAAACATCTGATAAACCAAGTTTTCTAAAACTATTTCCAATAAGATAATTAGCAACTGTTTGGTTGTGATCGGTTGGGGGTGGACCTAGCCCCTTGATCTCCCAGGCAACAGCCAATGTTGCAGACATTCTGAAAATTATAAATATTTCCACATACATAAATATATAAAGACTGCAAAAAAACCCCCAACCCATTGTTATGAATTTCTATAACACCACTAATCTTTGAATGTAGGAGAGATGGACCAAAATCGTTAAGCATATGTATAACTCAAAAGTTTGTCACAACTATAATAAAGAACGTAATTTGATTCTTCCCTACTTTCACTTCAGAGTTTGCATAAACTTATAATTAAGCAAGTGTTTAAGCACTTTGCTGGATCTTGGCCTAAGAGCTTAATGATTATTTTACAGTATAATGACATGTCCAGTATGAAGGGAAACAAAACCTCTGTCTATAGAACTTATTTGCCATGAAAAATTCTGTCACTGCTGCATGATAATCAGTTCAATTCAATGTACAGCAAATTGGATCATTATTATTAATTTTCTCATCTCCCAAGCAATTCATGAACCATTTTTAGAATTTCAAAAATACAGTTCATGAATCAGACAAAAAAAAAAAAAATTAAATAAGAACCCAACCCACAATGAGATGATGAGTCAGAGTTCTTTTCTGTAGCTGTGTAGATCGAAGTACATCTGAAATCTAATGAGGATTGGCACTGATGCAGAAAAGGCCATGATGAGCATGAAACAATATGTTGAATTTACATGTTAAGACTTTTTGTTGATTTTGGTAATTTCACTTGAAGACTATTTGAAAAAAAACCCTCCATAAACAGCTGGATGAGAAGAGAGAGTAGCAGGGGGAGTATCACTTTATACTAAAATGGAGTTTATATTGGGACACAATACTATAAATGGAAGAGGAAAGTAGTTTCTTGCACAGCTGTTTCCAATTTTGCTAATCTATATTTCAGGCCAAATTCACCATGGAATTAAACCACACTTTTACACTGATGTGTATGTGTCTGAATTAAAGATATGGGGGGGCGGGGGGGAACAACTTTTGAAGAAAACTAAATCTCAATAATACTTTGGAGGTATTTAGTCAGCTTTATTTTCAGAAGACAAAATTAGCAAGTACAGCTGCTATTTGTGGGCCTGTAGCTTTTGAAAGCAAAGGATGAAATCTTCAAAAGGACATATGCATGTTTTTAGGCCCTGAAACATCAGTGAAAAAAATAAAAAGCTGTTCGGAGTCAAAGCTTACATTTCAGTCTGATATCAAACAGTTTTGTTCTAAAGGTTCTGTGTAAACATGCATAGATATTCAGCAGCTTTGAGTTAAAATTTTAATAATAGTTAACAGATGCATATTCATCTAAACCCTAGGATCCAGCAATGGTTCTCATGGCATATTCTGAAAACATGAGGGTATGTGTCTCTGCATTTATTTATAAAACATTAACTATGCATAGCATTTTCCCAAGATTTTCCTGTCTCTAAGAAATAAACTGAGCTGGTAGTCAAAAACGATGTATTTTGTTTCAGTAAAAAGAATTGAGAGATCAGAGATGGAGAATAGTTTGACAAAGGTGGTGATGAGACTCGTGAGATTGAACATGTACTGAAATTGTTAAGAGACCCTGTTTTTGCACGTGTAATTAAAGACATTAATGAGATCTGTATTTTGTAACAATAAATGCAATAAAGTGCACGTTTCTATTCTAACTACAGTGTAGACTAAGACAAAGATTTTGATGACAGGATTGATTTTGCAGCACTTGTCAAAGATAGTAATAGCAGTACGTCTTGTTCAGACCAAATGATAGATTTGAAAGAATAAATTCAGTCTCAGAGACTGGGGGAAAATAGTTTTTATTTCCATAAACAAATATTTTAAAACATGGATGCAGGTATTATTCCTATCTGGAGATCTTAAACCTAAAAATTTCTATGAAGAAAAGAGTAGTTTTAAAGGCTGGTTTGTGTAAATACTATAGTGTTAGCTATAGAAGTGTTAATTAACTATAGATCAATGATATTGCCAGTATTATGCTTTATGGGACTGATTCAGAGCTGCTTTATGACACATTTATAAATCAAGTCCTTCCAGCTTTGGAGACTCTGCTAGGTTTGTTATAAGTTTATAGCATGACAATATAAGGAACTCAAAAATACCACCTTAAGTCATGCTTTTTATTGTAGAATTGTTCTGTATTCAAATCAATACCCACCAAACATTCAGTTGGATTACAGATCTGATTACTGCATATACATTAACATCTTGTTTATAAAGTTTTGCTTTTTTGTTGATCTTTTGGTGCTAAAAAGAAATATTCATATTTGTATAAGTATGTTTATCAGTTTCAAAGACTCGAGGTTTTCAGGTCAGGATTTGTTTGCTTCTTCTCTAATCACAGCAGTAAAATTTTTTTGAATATTCATTTCTTGTACAATCACAGGTTGAGGAATTTGTAGTTTCTTACTTTGAGTTTGTTTATTGCTTGTGATTCCACACCTGAAGGTGTTTACCAGTCTGAAAACTGGACATTGCTTGGTATGTGTAATAAAACTATAATTTTTAAATTAAAGGGGAGATTTGGAGGGAAAATACCACAGTTTTAGTGCAGTTAATAACTTTTAAAGATTATGTGCATCTATTTACTCCGCTGTTCAATTTATTTAAAAAAAAATTAAATTGTTACTATAGAAACTACTAAATTGCATGATTTGAAAGGGAGAATCTTTCCTTACAGAGATGCTTACCGTTTAACTTACAGAGTTTATATCACTAAACCCAGAATGCCAAGAAGAGATTACCACAGATTTTTTAAAAAGGCCATTGTTTGCTTGAAGGAATAATGGGAAACTGGTTTTTGAGCTGTGGGTTGTCATATTTCTTTAAACCTCTCAAATTCTTTTCATTTATAAGTAAAAACTTTTGTGCTCTAATTGATTGTATGTTAGGGCCTAAGCTCTATTCTATGACGTAAAGAAAAATAAATGCTTTTCTACTTTTAATGAGTTCTTTGTAGCTTTATGATATTGAGCTTTAGTAGAGAGGGATTAAAAACGGAAGGTGGAAGGCAAAAGCAATAAAATAATTTTCTGAATGCAAGGGATTTATAAAAGAATGGATTTGTTAAAGAGCTACATATCAAAGTAAAGAAGCTGGAAGAGAAATTTTGAAAGGTTAACAGTATGCAGAGAAGTTGAAATTGTATTCAAGCCACAGCAGTATTTCTCAAACTGGGAATCTGATCCAAGCAAAGCATTAGCTATGTAAGTGATAAGGGTGAGATGGATAAGGGGTAATTAGGAAACCTAGCTGAAGATTTACAATGTAATTAGAATTCCACTGATTTTTAAATGGTTTTGGATCATGCATCTGAAGAGAATCTTAACTGAGAACTGTCACTCATATTCCCAGGTCAGTATTTCTGTCATCATTATGGCCAGTCATCTTCCTCTACCCATTTGTATGAATAATTAAGTCATTTAAATAGCTAGAGTAATGCTAGTCATTCCTAGCTGCCTCCAGTTAGTTCCATCTTGGAAGTGATTGTATCTTTTTGGCAGGGACTCACTGGAATAACACCCATCAGAGTTGCCTTTGACACTTTTTCCTAATATCACAACAAGGCAAATATTCCTTTTTGCCTTTTATTGTGCATTTCTAGTGGCACACTTTGACATTCTTTCATTTCTAAAGTCTCATTTCCTATTCAAACTTCGTTTGATGGAAAACACAGATGGATACTGAAATGGGGAAGAACATGGACACAAGAGAAGGCTCTCCCCATCAAAAAGAGTATGCAGGTCTATAAAAATATCTTTAGTAATCTGACTGTTAGTATTCTGCAACAGTCACGAATCTGTGTGACTCCTATATTATAGAATTTTTTCAATATCTGTTAGCCAGTTACAATTCAATCCAGGTCAAATTAAGTTGAGTAGATCTATAAGTATAGATATGTTTTCTGTATGTTTTATCTATGTGGATATCTCAGAATTTAAAGTGTGTATGTACATTGGGGTGGGTGGCATGATAAAATGATGATTTAAAAAAAATATATATATCTCCATTATGTATATGTGTGTGTATATACATACATATATATATATATATATAAATCTTTTGTTTGTTTGTTTGTTTCAAATCAACCAGATGATTCCTGTTTCTAGGCATTGTTTACAGATGGTTGACACCCTTTGTGAAAGTCTGAGCTGCAAATATGATATTCAAAAGCTAAATATGTCTGCACAGTCCTCAGATCTTCAGTGAGAAATTCAGGATCCCAGATCTGCTTGTATGACCCAGGATGCATCTTAACTCCGGTTTGGACAGGACATTCATACTTTCCATTCCCTCTTTTACTTGTGATTCCTGGATTCTGATGAATGAGGAGTTAAATATTGGCTTTTGTCCCAGGATTTATATATAACTTGTGAACTGAACCCTTATTTACTATGGACAAGAGAGCTGTGGAACTCCATGCTAAAGGGGCTGTGGTTGCAAGACGGAAGTCTAATAAAATAAGAAGTACTTGAAAAAGAGCTGTAGTGGTGCTCAACACTGGGGTGTGCAAGTATGAATAGATGATTAAATGTAGGACATACTCTATGACACTATAAATATATTGGGGTAGATAGATCACAGAACTGACACAGGTGCCTGTGCTGCTGCTACTGTGCACACCTGTGAAACACTGTCTATTTCTTACTGTAATGCTAGTGTGGAGGTTGTCTTTCACTGGAATGAATGGGGAGGTGTGTCAGAGCAGTGGACCAGTATCAACCACTCTTCCCTATAAGGGAGGAATTCCACTTTTCATTCTGCCTCTGTCCCTGCAGAGGCACTGCAATCTTCATAAGACTTCACAGGAGGTGAAGTCACTTTGAGGTGGGGACTTGGCTGGAATATGTGTCCAGTCATATTCTTCACTTACTCATGGACTGTTAATCCTTAATTTTCTAGAAGTATTTGAAAGTAAACTGTATATTAAGTTCCTTTGTCAAGTAAATCTTTTGATTAAGCCATATTCTGGAAGGCATTGTCTGAATAAGTGGGATTTTTGTATGTTATGTAGTATTTTGATATATATATTTAATTTGTTGATTGAAGATTATTGCAATAAATCATCTCTTTTTAATACAGGCACAGACTCATATCCTCATTAAATTACAATGATTTTGCAGAACGACATTTAGCTCAGTTTTTAATTAAAACTACTTTTTAATAATTTCATTTTTTAATTCTAAAAGGAAAAAAGCTTTTCCATCTGTTGTTCTTCTCTATTTGCTTTCTCCTTTCAAACAATTTTGCCCTTCTGTTTTGCCAAAAATAGTTGTACTTAACTAGCTGAAGAATGAAGCTACTGTGCAACTTGCCACATCTCTCGTGAAATGAGTTTACTGTTTTTGCTATCGTTCTGTTATCAAAGGCCTTCATGAAGGAAACACTTGAGCTTAGTGTTTCCTGCATTGCTATTGTGGGTGCTGTTTATTATGTTTCAGGTGTGATGGTTTGTTAATAGTAAACAAAATATTTCAATAGCACAGAAACACTTGTGATAGAATATTATCTCCCTTGTTATTGCTACGAGCTGTATTCAATATTTTGAACTATTTTGATACTACTTGGTTTCGCTTTGAGCTACCTGCAATGGCCAGAGTCAATCTCTGTGGTAATAAAATGACTAGAGAGTAAAATGTACAAAAGATCATTGTTAAAGTCTATGAAATCTTTTTCTACAATCTAACTGAGAATGAGATTATAATTAAAGATGCACAGAAGCAATTGCGAGTTCTGTTTTTCTGCTGGAAAGAAAAGTTCTTGCATTTCCTTTTGGGCATCTGTTTGTTCCAAAACTACATGTAATTATCTTTATTAAAAATTAAGATAAAGGCAATGGTATATGTGCTGATTCTTAGACTCAAGGTTTTGTCTATCTCCTAAGATAAAACCATTCAGTGCTTTGAGGTGTTGTAACCTGAGTGAAATCCTGAAAAGGTGATTAAACAAGCAGTAGAAAAATGTATTTGTTAAAGGTTAAGCAGTCAAACTCATGAGGCATTTCATGCAGTTTCCATCATGAATCAGTCCAGAATCCAGTCTGTTTTCACAGATGATTTGGATGATGGTATAAGGAGGATGCAAGTTTACAAGTGACACAAAGATGAGAGAGGATGCAAAACTGTCAGAAGTCAAGAGACAAATTTGTAATGAACATAAAATATCGATTAAAAAAAATCACTTAAAGTAAATGATTACAATTAAATTAGGACCATGTGAGATTCTTGTTTGGAAAACACAATTTCCATAAGTGCAAAGGGAAGATTACTGGTGTACTAATAGTTTTGTGGAGGAGGATCTAGAGACGCTGAGTACAGCATCATGCTGTGATGGAAAAGAACTTTCATTATGGACTACATAAATAATAATATTTTATTTGAAGACTTATATTTTGCAAATATTTTCTCTCTTCAGTACAGATGATAACTTGAGCTGAAAAAGAAGATGACATAGAAAATAAAAATAATAATTAGATCTCTAGAAAACATATTATTTATACAGTCATTTTGGAAGAACATGGCTATGCTCAACCTAGAGACAAAATTACACAGAAATATCAGGCCATTTAAGTGCTTATAGCTGTAGAAACTCCTGGGGGAGTAAGAACTATTCTTATTGAGGATAGGGTGGGATGCACTTGAGCTTAAGTGGCCAAAATATAGTATGTTATATATTTGGGAAAAAAACTCAAATTTAGGAAAGCAAAATTTTCAGTGAGATTATTTAGGGAAGCTGTGAAATACTTCATTATGGACTTTTTTAGACAATACAAACAAGCAAGGAATGTGAGTAATGATTGAAACCATATTGCTGCAGGCAAATGAGCAGGACAACCACATCAGGGTGCTTTTCTTTCTGTTCACATGGGCAACTCAAAGGGTCCATTAAAAAAAAAACAAAACAAACTATAAAAAATATTTAATGTTTCAGTTGTTGAAAAACATAGGATATAAAATGTGATCTTGGAAAACTTCTGCATTGCCCATTTTACTTCTTTCTAGATTTTGAGAATGGAAATTCCCAGTCATTGCTTTGTTATTTTATATTGGACTTCACAAATTTCTGTTAAATGCTATGACATACGTGATGTACAGAAGGATGAAAAAGGTAGTTCCTGCTATCATCAATCCAAATGTTCAGATTTCACCTAGCTTTTCTTCCAATAATTAATTCGCTTTTAATATAACATAAGCAGATAAACAACTTAGTCCTGGATACAAAAAAACAACCAAACAAAAAAACTCAAATAAAACCAAAGAAAAATCAAAGAAAAAAAGCCCCAAATCTGTTGCTCAAGAACCAAAAAGCAGTAAGGACATTTAGTCTTAGTGACTATACCAAAAGGACTGCTACAAAAACTGGTCTTTCTAGGTTGATTTATAGCTGCCTTCCAATACCTGAAGGGATCCTACAGGAAGGCTGCAGAGGGACTTTCCCTCAGGGTGTCTACCAATAGGATGAGGGTGAATGGTTTTGAGCTGAGGGAGAGTAGGTTTAGACTGGATCTTAGCAAGAAATTCTTCAGTATGAACATGGTGAGACTCTGGAATTGGCTACCCAAGGAGGCTGTGGATACCTCCTCTCTGGGAGTGTTTGTGGCTATGTTGGATGAGGCCTTGAGCAGCTGCATCTAGTTGAGAGGTGTCCCTGTACATGCTGGAAGGGTTGGAATCCATGATCTCAGCAATTCCTTCAAACCTAAGCCTTGCATGAGCCAGAGGGTTGGACCAGATGAACTCCAGAAATCCCTTGCAATATCAGCTGTTTTGTGTGTTTCTTTTATATAAAGCTTATAACTATGGTTTTAATGCTTTTCATCCCCATGTGTATGTTGTATGAGGATCATAGAATCACAGAGTGATTTCAGGTGGCCTCAAAAAATCATCTAGTCCAACCCCTCTCCCAAATCAGGATCACCTAGAGTAGGTCACACAGGAATGCATACAGGTTGGTTTGGAATGTTTTCAGAGAACCTCAGAGAAGGTTTTGAGGAGACCTTAGAGCAGCCTTCCAGTATCTGAAGAGAGCCTAGAGGAAGGCTGGGGAGGGTCTATTGACAAGGTCTTGCAATAACAGGACAAGGGGCAATGGGTTTAAACTGGCAGAGGGGAGATTTAGACTGGATGTTAGGAGGAAGTTCTTTCCAGTGAGGGTGGTGAGACACTGGCACAGGTTGCCCAGGGAGGTTGTGGCTACTCCCTCCCTGGAGGTGTTCAAGGCCAGGTTGGACGAGGCCTTGAGTGAGCTGTACTAGTGGGAGGTGTCCCTGCCTATGTCAGAGGGTTGGAACTGGATGATCCTTGAGATCCCTTCCAACCTTACCATACCATGATTCCATGATTCTATGATTATTTTCACAAATACAAATAAATGATGTAGAGTATACCTACTTGTGTATAAATACAGCTACCAGAATCATCTTTTGAGGTTAAATAAACACTTCAAGTAGAAAACTGATTGATACTTTTGAGACTGAACTTACATGGAAATTTTCTGGAAGCAAGATGATATCTGTCGTATGCAAATCTTCAATATCGATAAGTACAAGTTTTACACATCGGTCTTAATTCAATGTTGAGATACCTACATCACATCAACAACCTTCTAAAATCTCAATGAAGTCTCGTTATACTCACCAGGTAGTAATATCTGCTGGAAGAGGATTACCAGAGTTACCTTTTCTAAACTATAGTTTGTCAGATAAAATAACCAGATGACTTGAAACTGATCACTTAGTTCTTCATTACAAATGGGAGTCACCATCATACATCGAAATTTCTCTTCAGATTCTAAAGTAGCAACTTGCAAATGTGGTGAATGCAATACTTAATTATCAAAATGACATTAAATTTTCAATTTGGACAACGCTCATCTCCAGCGTATTTGAATTTCTGTTACCCTAGGTTCTGCCAAAAGTGTAGGTAGATCCAACTGAGCTGTTGTTCCCACACAGTGAATTTCAGAATGTGGCTGGCAGCTGGAAGGTTATGTTCATATTTTCCTGTTATTGAAAATTGATTACAGATACTTCAGGCAGGGCTTAGTTTAAGCAGGTTGCTATTGTAAAGGGGAAAAAAAAAATCACAAGGTTTAAATGAAGTTTTTTATTCTGTGTCATGGTAGGGCCTCACTGTTATGCACTGCATCCTGTGGTTGAATTTCAGATGATTGAATGGTAAATATTAAAATGTTGCTTTCATTTACAACTGTAGTAAGGTGAGACACCTGCACAGTCTTCACATGCATTGAGAACAGAATTAGAACCACAGAATTCTGCAGGTGCTATATCCAGAAAAAGTATTTGCAGAAGGTATTTATTGATCATGTATGAGAAATTAATTTCTAATTTTTCTTTTCTTGGCAAGAGAAAGTTACTCCACCTGTCTCTTACAGAAAAGGAAGGCAAATTTCATATTGCTTCTGCACAAGTCTTTGTAAAGTTCTGGATACAAATTCTTTGCATTTGGTGATGGTGCTGAAAAACAGATTTTCATTCTTGTTTTGCACATCAAGGCTGAAGTGTTAGAAAGTATATTCTTTTCAGTTAGAAATAGAAGAAAAACTTGTGGATAAATTTCAAAAAATGTATGGAACTCAACGAATGCGACTTGCTGACATAACTTTTGAACTAAGTTGCAACTGGGTGTGAGGGCTACTTAAACCTGAAAAAGACAGACATAATAGTAGCTATACACTGCTTTTTACTTTTTAATTCACCTATAGATCACAGATTCATAGAATGGCTTAGTCTGGAAGAAACCTTAAGGATCATTTGCTCAGACCTCCCTGCCACAGGCAAGGACACCTCTCCACTAAACTTGGCTACTCCAGGCCTCATCCAACCTGGCCTCGAATGGACCCAGGGAGGAGGCATTCACAACCTCTCTGGCCAACCTATTCCAGAGTCTCACCATCCTCGTACTGAAAAACTTCTTCCTAAGAACCAGTCTAAACCTACTCTCCATCAGCTTAATACTATTTTCTCTTGTCCTATTACTAGACACCCTGATGAAAAGTCCCTCTGCAGCCTTCCTGTAGGATCACTTCAGGTATCGGAAGGCACCTCTAAGGTCCCCTTGGAGTAGTCTCTTCCCTAAGCTGAGCAACCATATCTCCTTCAGCCTATCCTCATAGCAGAGGTGTTCCAGCCCTTATACCACTGCTGTAAACATAGAGGCTAAAATGTTTTCCTTGTAAGCTTAGCTCAGAAGGTTATTAAGTTTTATTTTATTTTATTTTTGAGTACTGTATGTTTAAGTTTAGTCATCATGTGTACAAAGCATAGAGATATCCATACATGTAATATTTTTGAAGCAAAAAATAAATTTACTATTATTTGAAATTTAGGCAGACACAATATCTTCCATAACCTAAATCTTTTATCTTCTATATTTCTTTAAGACATCTCAAATTCAGAAGGGTCAGGATCAGAAGATTCATTAGCAATTAAGACACAGAAAAAAGTAAACCTATCAGTCATACACCTGGTAGGTTTATGTTCAAGACCATACCTTCCTGGGAAAAATTTCACCACCACCAGTTTACTACCAAAGGCACAAGACTGACTGCAGAGACATTTCAAGTTCATAGCTTAGACTTTTGAAACTATTTTCAAACACATCCTGTTTTTATTCATTTTGATAATTTTCACTTGTTTTTTTTTGAAAGTACATTTCACATTCTGCACTAAGGCCTCATATATTTCATCAAAGCAGGCGGGGCTGTATGATGTATGTTTATTAGCTTCAGAAGCACATCTGTGAGCTCAGATTGGATGAAAGGTCATAAACACAATGAATGTTGCTAGGTAACAGTGCCTTTTAGTCAATTTAGTTGTGAAAATGAAAGGTTTTTTTGTACAAAGATAGGCTATTTGGATACTACAATGAACAGTCACTTTATTTTGATCTTCAGTGCTGTAATTTTAAAATAACAAACCTTCTTCCCTTGAGAAAAAAAAAATCACATTTTCTCTATTTACAATCTTCTTTACTGGAGAAAATCAGAATCATAAATAAAAACGAAAGCTGAGAGAGAAGAAATGTTGATTGTACCTGATTAAGGAAAGAATAATTTCTGTTAATTGTAGTAACTTTCCAATTCAAAGTGAGAAATATTAATCATTCAGGAGCATAAGGCTATCTACTGAGACACTGTAAAACCTGAAGCAGTTCAAGAGTCAGAGAACAACAAACACTTTTCTCTTGAAAAACATTTGCTATTTAAAACTAGTCTGCATGAAAGCAATCACTTCACTTTTGAGGTATCTTGATTCATATTCCTTAAAAGAATTAAATTGGAATAAACTAAACTTTTACTAATGCAGTAGGATTGAGAGTTTGCAAGTTGGATGAGTGATGAAATACAAGATTTAAAGATAGATGTAACTAAGTGCAAAGGTTTGGAGGGTTTTTGGGTTTGGTTTTGGGGGGGTGTTTTTGCATTATTTTTATGGACTTTTAAAGCTGTGTGATTTCATACTTGAAATCTCACTTGAGACTAATGTGAGGTGAGAATTTAAATTATCCTCTGTATTTTTGTGCAATGACTCAAGGTAGCTTCAATAGCAAGGAAGAACATAATCAAATGCAAGATAATTTAAATGTCTGTTTACTCAAGTTGTTCCTTGATGTATTAGTTCCCGTGGGTGAAAAGATATAAAAGTATGCAGCTAAATTAATATATAAAGATGTAGCTACAAATTACTGAAATGCTAGGAATAGTCTTCAGCATCTGACACTTGGATAGTAATGAGTTATATATCTAGATGAAGGGATGCAGTTAAACCATTTTATGGATCAACTTCTTATCTGATGCACTGAAAAAAACTATAACAATTTAAAATTGCAAAGGGTAGGATGATGTCTGTATTTGTATTGTTGCTTGTATCAGTGGTACACTTGTTATGTCATCTGGCCTCTACAGATTCCAGATCCTTAACGAGTACAACTTCATCTGCTTGTTTTAATAGTTGCTTCTTCAACTGCTGGTTATCATCTACTTCTATTATCACCTCATATCTTTAATAAAAACACACTTACAGATTTCAAAGGTTGCTATTTATCTAAATCCTTGCAATATCATTAGGCATCGACGTAGATATAGAAATGCCTGTACTCTTTCTCATCCCAGCCAAGAGTTCTCATAACATCTGTTAGTTTAATTCTAGAACATAAATAAATTATGCTTGTCAACTTACTGTGACATTTTCACCCTACGATAGACTCATAACTGCAGTTAATTTTGTTCAAAATGATTAAACATTTTGGGAAAGAAGTAGATGTTATACTGTTATATCATTGGTGATGCTCTGGTATAGTGTTCTGATTCCCTGCTACCCCTACCACTTCCAATTGCTTTCATGAGGTTGTTTCTGACAATATTATGCTACTTATGCATTAGCAGTTCACTTGAAGGAAGATATTTCACATTTTTCTAAAAGCAAGGTGATGCAGGCCTTGATGCCTAATAGGTGTCCAGTGAAGTTGTATAGGTGTATGTCTTTTATTTTTGTTATCCACACATTTGCTAATGCAGGAAACCTTGGTTTAAGTGAAATTGATTTGACCAAGGGTGAGGTACTAGCTGCAATAAATTGTAGTATGATAATTATCTCATTTTGGTCCTACTAAGAGTCCAGGGGTTATTTCTGGCTGTTAGCTCTGGTTTTCCAAATTATTGTGGTGTTGTCAATGAATTCTACAATTTGAAGATACTTATTAAATTCTATTTTAAATAATACATATTTTTAAATGACAAAATATGTCTCTACTTGTCTGTAGTTTTAGAGTTAGTACCTAATATCAAAACTGTCCTTGACACAAAATGTTGTTCAGTTAGAGGAAGATTCAAGTGTAATGTAAGAAATGGGAATTCTTCTATTGGAATCCTGAGGAATCATCCTGATGATTCCACACTTCAATAGGATCGATCCACTCAGGGAAGTTTGTTCCAGTAGTGCCACCTTTGTGGAAACAAAAGAACCCAAAATCACCTCTGGAAGCCTTTTTTAGTAAATATTTTTCCTTGGAGTTAAAATAACGAAGATTATTTTCCAGGTTGGATTGAACTTTCTGCTACATTTGAAATATTAACTCAATAGACTTAGTGTTCTTGTCCTTGCAAGTCAGAGTATCAGTGGTATTGTTGAGTGCATTGTCACACCAATTACCCAACTGTGTTTTCTTCAGTGACATTGGCTAATCTACATAAATTGGCTTCACAGTGTTATTTTCTCTTACAATGCTCAAACCCATGAATTTAATTCATAACCTTATTTCAATTTTGTATATATGTCATAATACATATATATTCCATATACAGAAATAGAATTTTTATTTATATATATATATAAAAATTGTAATTAATCAGATTCCATGAAAATCACTTCAATGGAAAGTGACTGAATTGAAAATATTGTATGAAGTGAACAAAAGTATTATAGGTTTACCAGAATATTCAGAAAATTACAAACTAAAGTAAGAAAGAATGCTTTCCAGATATTGACATGATATTCTACCCAAACCAGTGCACAGTATTTTCTTTAATTACTGCAAGCATAGTGGCTATGGTTAGACTTAAAACTTTCATAAAGGGAACTTCCTCCCTATCTTGGAATAAATACCCTGTGCTTGAAAATCAGTTGTTCTAAAGGTTGATTATCTTCATTACTACTCTTCCAGTTACAGCTACTTTAAGCAGAGCGGTAACATGGTCTACTTATTTTATTTCAATGTTGTTTTCTGTGTACATTCAAGTATTGTTTTAGTCAAGCCTGTTAGATACTTGGGAACACTCAGGTTGTTTTCACCTCTAATCTGTCGTGCTAGGAAAAGTGTTTGTGGGGATGTATGGTAACCTGGAATGGGAAATTTACCTGACAGAAGAGCAGCAAAGGAGAAAAAGGCAATGGGGGAATAAGAGAATGGCAAAGTGGCAGGATAGGGAATGCAAAAATTCAAGATAATAGTGATCTGTAGGCTTAACCTCAGCATTACACTACAATACAATGAAAGTTAACACTCAAGATTACTGTCTCTTCTGATACTTGCCAGCCTTCAAAAAATCAGTGCTTCTGAAGAGGAAGATCATTCCTCACAGAAGCAGATTGTGTCATATGCTGTAGTGGTATTTTAGATGCTACAGATTATTTACTCCTGAAAACACTGGTGACTCTAGACCATCAAATGAATGAACTGAAGTTTTGTAAGCAATCTTCGGGGTTCATCCAAATACTTTTTCCTTATGTTTCAAACCCAGATTT
>VWZE01024908.1:27500-47351 GCA_013396675.1 Eubucco bourcierii
ATTAGAAGCCCACAAATAATATTAATTTTATTTTCAGAGATCTTGAACTAAACAGCTTAAAATAGAATTGTGCTTCTGCCAGGAAACTACATTCCCAGAGAAAATACTTATCATAGCAATAGTCTGATGAAGATTACTGAAAATGTGTGCCAGACTAATAATAAATAAAAAGATATTTAATTAGTATTCTGTAGGTACTTTTCAATTTTGCAGTTTGAAAATATTAAAGGCTTTTTTGACATTCAGGTTTTTTTTCTTCCAAGTAATAGCTTGTTGGTGGGCAAGCTTGAAAATGTTTGAAAACAAAGCGAGTATTATACTTGTAAAAAACATGCCTGAATGATAACTTTTGGTGTTTCCTTGATATAAGAGTTTGTGTGACCTTCCCTGAAAAAAAGCCAAATAATGTCTCTTTAACTGTAAAAACCTTTGGTGCTTCTAAGGTTTTTTGCTGTATCCTGGAGCACTTTCTCTGGCCTTGTGTTTACACTATTCTGAGCAATGTTGTCCAAGAAGTAGAAATTCATATTGGTGCAAATATGGTAAAATAGCAAACCAATTAGCACTATACTCATTTTAACACATATGCAATATGTAACAAAAATCTAGAAGTTGTTTGTAACTGTGAAAAACCTTCTTGGTACTCAGTACTTCTTAGTGTAAGCTTTTTGCAGGACAATTAACCTTAGCATATAGAGCAGCAGCTCTGAAAATAAATACACTGGAAAACACAGAAGAAAGACATCATGGTTAATGCAAATTAATGTAATCATAGATTCAGAAAAAATAAACTGCTCCAGTGCCACATTTTATTTAGCTTTGTTACTTGAAATCTTAACCTTTCTTTCTATTCCCGTGATTCATATTTATCATCCTGATTGTTATGCAACGATTTTGCTGAAACGTATTTACATTTATCCATCCTTTTATTTTCCCCCCCCATTTTTGATTGATTTCCAAAACAAAAAAAACCCTAAACAAACTCAAAATTGGACCTATTTCACAATTATGCTTGCTCGGTTTACTGAGATTTATTTACTGTGACCAAAGTCTTTTTCCTAGGATCTGTATGCTACAGGCAGATTTTTCTTTTAACCAGAGCAAATTCAAGTGCAGCTTTCAGACCACTCAAACCAAGAGACAGGCAGGAGGGCAGCCCTTCCTCAGCTTCTCTCTACATTAGCCTTTCTTACTCAGTCTCCATCGACCTGTCAGAGACATCACAGTGATTGACTGCCCTGGCAGATGTGCTGCTATAACAGGTAACTTGATCATCCAGACCCATCTGTCTCTCAGTCCTCTTCAATTCACACTTTCAAAAATATTAGAGATTAGGGAGGGGTCGGATTCTTTGTTGTGATTTTTTTTTTTTTTTAATGTAGGATATCTGTATTTCACAAAAGGTTACCCGTGGTAAATGAATGGTGATGTACAGTATTTGAGCTGTATCCTACTGAGAGGAGCTTCCTAGCATTGTTCTAAGTCAGTGTTTCAGATCTGGGTTAACAATATCCAGAGAATTAAAAAACTTGCTTATAAGATGTCTAAAATTAAGGACAGTTTTGTAGAACCACTGTGGTAATAATAGAATGATGTTTCAAAGATAACAGTTCCAATGTGAGACAGATGGGCTGTTTAACTGTGCTTAGTGAGAGGAGGGGATCTGATTCAGTGGGAGTATTTTCACGTCTTCTCTTCAGTGCCCACAGCCTGGCAAATGTTGTGACATCATTAAGCTGAACTGCTGATTTTAGATGGGTCTTGAACAAGAACGGGCAGGGGTAACTCAAGCTTCCTGCTGAAATGTAGTTAACTAATTTACTCGTGTCACTATTTCTGATAATTACTTTTCACCAAAATATTTTGCTGTGCTTGTGTGTAGAGGATTTCATTCTACAAGTCAACACCCTAAGTGTTGTAGCCTCGCAGGATCTATCAACAGCTTCTATTAAGAGAGAATATAATCTTGGTGAGAGCAGTGGCTAACACTTCTCTTTTCTATTTCTCAGTAAAGTCTACTGCATACTCACTATCAAGGGATGTACATTGGCACAGATGACATAGTTCACAATATAAGGGGAAGTAACATACTGAAGCAAGCAAAACAAGGTAAAATGAATGACAACTGACAAAAAAGCAAGTGAACTCAGAATTTTTTTTTCAAATGAGAGGAATAAAAATATGTTAAGTGTGTACATAAGCAATGACACATGCAGAATAAAAAGAGATAAATAATGGGGGGGAGGGGTAGAGGACTGAGGAGCATATAAAGAGAGAAAAGACCTCTCAGGTACATGTCTGCAAAGCTTTTAGATGCTACTGGAAACTGAGGTGACATTGGAAGACACAGCAAAATTAAAGCTTCATGCCTTCCTGAAAATACTATTTAGCATCCTGGACCTACAACTTCAGCAGGATCAAAACCATTCAGATGGCATTAATAAATTTCAATGAGTAAATGAGATCAGTATATTTTTGTGAGAGAATCTGTAATTATGACCCTATTGCTTTAATTTTGGCAATGGAGAAAAAAAAATCACTTTTGATATGTTACATGATCTGCATGGAGGATTCGTGGTGCACAGTCCTTTGTTCCAAAGCCAGCAAAGTAGGTAATATGACAATCATCACCTTGTCATGATTTGTGGAACAGAGCACTGGGCAAATCCAACAGGCAGCTGAATGCATGCAGCTGATTGTTGTCACAGACAAGGGAAGGTGTAAAGGACTCATAAGAGATTAGTCTGTAGATTAACCAGTCTTCTCTTTTTTTTTTTTTTTTTTTTTCAAATGTACACCTGTTCAAGATGGGCACAACTCCTTCTAGATGAAATCATGACTGTGGTGCGCAAACTAAAACGTCAGCCTCGCCTCTTGAGCTTCTCAGCATGGAGATGAGAAGAAGAGCTGAAACAATGAGTTTTGACTAGATGAATTGTTATGAACCTTTGCGACAGAGCTGCCTGACTCCATCTCTGTACGGCTGTAAGACAAGGTAGGCTTCTTCCAAGAAGGCTAACTGCTTCATTGAACGATGTCTTAGGAACACCTGCGTAAGTAGTACTGATACTACATTGATCTATTACAGCTATGTTCTATATCAGTCTTGCATAATTCTTTATCTAGACTTTAGAAAACTTATTACATGGATTCTGTATGAAATAATCTTTAAATACCAGGCAGGGAAATTCTAAAAAGTAAACCTATCTCAATTTAATTATTTATGTCAAGAAGAATACATCTTTTTCTGAATGTTTTTTTTTCCTCAACTGGGAAGAAAGTTATCAAGAGATGAAACACTGGGACCTCATGGCAATCAGCACAGCTGAATCACAAAATTAGAAGTCATATCCAGAAAAAATATAGTTTTAACCAGATATTGCCTCAGAAAGCTCAGAGGTTGATCTGAGTTTATTTGACTTCTAACTTCTAACAGCAGTAAACATGCTAAAATACACACATAGAATATGGAAAATATATGTTGGTATACAGCCTTTGTAGAGTGCTTAGGAATTAATGATCTATGCATACAGGTAAGATGACATATAATAGCTACACGTCTATGACTGTTTTAAAAGAAAGTCTGTAAAAACGTTTTGTGGTCTTAAAATTTAATCAAATGATAATGAACTGTAAGTGTACTTCACATTACTGCAGAAAGTAATTGTTCCAATGAATCTTTCATTGCTAGATGCCAGTCTTGTGAAATGGATAATCTGATCTTACCCATTTGGCCTGATGAGGGTGAAGCGCAAACGCATATTTGTCTTTCAAGACTCAAACTGAAAGAGTATGTCACTAGAGACACTGTATTCTGCATTTGGTAAACTATAGGATAATGGACCTGGGTAAAAACACAGAGTAGACTTGAATAAAATGAGACTGGTTGTATATGCATGCAAATAGTAGACTTCGGCGTGATTCCTGTTAAGACAATCTCAAGATTTCTCACTCAGGTCTTTTAGTAATCTTTAGCACAAAGGAGAAAATTATTTTTTTAGCACTATTCACTATTCTGTCTTAATCTATCACAACCAATATTACTAATTCTGTGTTCTTTTAGGGCAGATACCAAAAGATGTCTGAAAGGTATATGAGAGCTGATCATGCAAAGCTAAGGTTGAATTTTGGACCAACATGTTTCACAAATGTCAGGCCCTCAAACAACAATTGTTAAGAAAGTCGTCTAACCAGACTGAAAGCTTCATTCTGCTTCTTCACTCGAGATATCTGCAAAACAAAGCTTTTAGTTTCTTCCATCTTTGCACACATCACAATATGCATCGTTTATGTAATCCAGAAAGCAAGTAAGAATTTTTACTGTATTGTTGCTATTTGGAGTTTATTGCATTTTCTCTTTGTTTTTCCTTTGCAACTTTTAACAATTCCCAGAGTTAATGTAAACACGTGTAAGTTGAAGTTGTTTCTATGGTTGTTTAGATTTAACATGAAATACATAAACAGGATTTGAATCAAGGGATTAGGAATCACGTTTCCTCTAAGTTAACACTCCAACAGCTTGCTTAAGTTATGCTTTCTTATGGGTTTCCATTCTCAAAGCTTAAACGGAAAGCATAGGAAGTGGGCCTCATACATTAAGTAATTCTGTAGGGTATCTCCTTGAAAAAAATTAAATGTAAAATTAGTCACTCTCAGGCAGTGGAGCAAACGTAATCTATTGCTTGCATTTCACAGAGAAGGCAATCATATAGAATCATAGAATGGTTTAGGTTGGAAGGGACTTCCAAAGATCATCCAGTTCCAAACCCCCACCATAGACAGGGACACATCCCACTAGTACAGGTGGCTCAAGACCTCCTCCAACCTGGCCTTGAACACCTCCAGAGAGGGAGCAGTCACAACCTCCCTGAGCAACCTGTTCCAGTGTCTCACCACCCTCACTGCAAAGAACTTCCTCCTAACATTCAGTTTAAATCTCCCCTCTGTCAGTTTAAACCCATTGTCCCTTGTCCTGTCATTGCAAGAACTTGTAAATAGTCCCTCCCCAACCTTCCTGTAGACCCCCTTCAGGTACTGGAAGGTTACTCTAAGATCTCCTCGAAGACTTCTCTTCTCCAGGCTGAAGAGCCCCAACTCTCATAACCTGTCCTCATAGGAGAGATGCTCCAACCCTCTGAGCATCTTCGTGGCTCTCCTCTGGGCCCATTCCACATACTTTCTGTGCTGAGGGCTCCAGAACTACACACAGTACTCCAGGTGGGGTCTGACAAGAGCAGAGCAAAGGGGCAGAATCCCCTTCCTTGCCCTGCCGACCATGCTGCTCTTGATGAGGCACCACTGTAAATTGTTTCAGAAGAATGTAGCAGCAGTGCAGTTTGTAAGGATTGTAGCTTTTGGGGCAAATAACAAAACTTTGAGGACTAGCTGGTGAGTAAGTTTGAGACATTTAGGAGAAGGCATACTTGATACTCACCACTATTTCAGAGGAACCTACTTGCTATCTTTACCGAAATATGAAGGAGTTTTGGGCACTAGGCAGGTATGCCTGAGTATCTCAAGAACTTTGAAAGCAAAATATGAGGAGTCCTTCAGAGGTCAGAACAAACGAGCAGTTTCATCTAGAGGCACCTGCAAGTGAAGATACCTTCTTCACATAATTGTCTGGTCCCAGATTCACTAAAGGGCATACCTTCTAGTTAATACTAGATTTCTGTACCTAACAATGGGATACACTTCCATGCATGAGATGAGTGAAAAAGGCGACTTAGTCACTGCGTAACTGGAAAGGTGGAAGTACATTTCAAACACTGCTGTCCTGGGTTTCAAGAGCCAGCAGAATGAAGCTCTCAAACAAATTGGAGAAAAAACAGAATTATATTTAGAGAGAGACATACAAACAGTAATTATGAAGCAGAGATACAAACAGAAATTATGAAGCAGATCCATAGCGACCCCCCTGAATTTTCCCCCAATCCAAAACTAAATCTACAATCCCCAGTGCTCCAATTCCACTCCCCCTCCCCATGCCTCTGCCATCCAAGAGTCTTAAACACAGCCTCTGGAGGTCTCTAACCAGGCCTGTTCCTCACATGTTTGTCCCGATGGAGCAGCTCCAGCCAGACACAAGGCTGGAGGGGGAGGAAAGGAGACCAACCTGGCCTCCCTGTGAGACTATGAAGACAGAGCAGAACTATGCGATTGAATAACAATCCCTAGGGGATTTTTTAACACTGTAGTTCCCAAGCTGAGACAATTGCCCTTCTCTGGGACCACAAATTTTAGGGTTAGTTTGGACATGATAGCATCCCCTTGAGTTCCCAGAGCTAAATGTTTTCCTAGAGTCTGGTGCTGAAGTCCTGCATAAGGAAAGGGGGGATTTTGCCTTTCATAAAGGAATATGTGTAGTCTGTTACAATTTAGAGCACTCACTTGGCCACATATGCTCAGTTTTGTGTTTGACTGAAATAATTCACCAGAATATATTGAAGTAGATTATTTTGCTGGAGGTTTTGGCCATTTTTGTATCACTAGACATAGTTGTTTTGATACAATTTTGTTTTCTGTACAACTTTTCAGTTACGGGTATAATAGGTCTTGAATTAGAGTGTGAAACAAAAATGTGAATAAACACAGGTATCATCCTCTTAGCTTAAGAGAAGGCCACCCATCTGTAAGGAGTTTAGTTTGTCTCTGCCATTTGGCACATTTAATGCTTATTTTTTTCAGCATGCATTCAAAAATACAGGCTTTTAAAGATCTCTGCTACCAAAATCTCTGTCACATTTCAGTTACCCATTGACTGCTCAAAAAATGGGAATTTTTGAAAAAAATAATATCATAAAGTAGCAATTAAATTTCTCTTATCTGAATTTACATACCATTACAGAAATACCTCAAAATTGTAATGACAGTCCTATGTGGCTCCTTGCTTGTAAATCCTTGGATTTCAGTGAAACTGCACCATGGGAAAATTTTAATCTTTGGAATTTGAACTGTACTTGAAAATTCTTCTTGATTTAAAAAAAAAAATAAAATCACAAAGCCAAGCCAAAACAACAACAAAAATCCAACTTTCTATTTATCAAGTTATGCCTAATATTTTTCCAAAAGGCCTTTTCTGAATGTTGCTTGACTTTTCCAAACTGTATTTACTTCTGTTTTCTGAAAGATAGGTATAGGTCTACACATATTTCATCTTTACCCTTTTAATGCTCTGTCTAGCTAATTACACCAATAGAAGAAGCATACAGCAAATACGATTTTAACACTTCAGAATATGAAAAGTATCTTGTCCTTAGTGTATACTAACAAGATCTGTATGTGCAATTATTATTAA
Organism: Eubucco bourcierii; assembly: GCA_013396675.1. Classification (NCBI taxonomy): domain Eukaryota; kingdom Metazoa; phylum Chordata; class Aves; order Piciformes; family Ramphastidae; genus Eubucco; species Eubucco bourcierii. The sequence goes on from VWZE01024908.1 coordinate 34,798, forward strand.
CAAGCACTCCACCTACTGGTTCGAATTATGGCAGGCAAGTAATCAAGAAAAAGTTCATGTTCTAATAATTGCTTTACCACCTAAAGGTACAATCATTCTGGTCCCAGTACTTTAAGTATTTATATGTCTTCTGTGAAACCAATCAGGTAAAAAAAACCTGCTATGCAAATTCATTAGCATCATTCACCTAATTTACTTTCACAGATGACTATCCTAACTAATATTTCCCAACCTTAGCTGTGAATGTCAATTGAATATGTGCCAATAAAAAAAGCAAAAGGTACAAAGAACCACAATATGTTTTCTTTTGGTATTTCTTACAGAGCTGATCTCTATAAATGAATTTGTAGAGAAGGATTTTTTTTTAAAAAAAAAAAAAAAGCATGAATAAAAATGCAGCCTGGCACAGTAAAGCAAGCACCGAAAAAATATGTAAATGCTGATAAAGCTCCTAATTCTTTGTCGTTCGTAACCTTGATAAAAGCCATAGAGGAGAAAATACTATTATAAAGTGATGAGCTTTTTAACAGGATTAAGATAAAATAAATCATTTTTAGGTAGGACATTTTAGTAAAACAGAGTTGCATTTTTAAGATACACACAGACCCGTCTATACATATCAGCAATCCATCTCTATTTCCCAGAACAATTTGTTAGGCAATTATTTATGTAAAATCTCCATAGTGGTTGGATATTATGTTTTTTTCAAACACATTTCCCACTGAAATCTGCGAGGCATTTGCATATTCCGGGAATGCACAATTGCTTCTATTCATGTAGCTTAGTACAGCAAATGATATGGACTCACAGATGAAAGTCAGATTATGGCTGGAGCAAAAGCAAGAACTGCACCGAAATAGCATTACTTTGAGGAACCGTGTTGCAAGGAAGCCTGTTATTATTTTTTTTTATATATATATCTCAGAAATAAATATACTGTAGTTTCTTAAATGGTCATTTGCAAGTTGTTATCAAATTTCCATCAAGTACACTATCAATAATGAGACATCTTAAGCATGATCATTTCCACTGGTATGATGTCTTTTGCTTTCAGCAACTTTCTATAGTGTTGACTGAAACAAACGCTGATCCAATATGTTATCATGTAATAGGAAAGTCATGCACTAAAACCTGAACATTGTCTTTCTTGCCCATTCCAGCTGCTGCTTTTCAGTACTGCTTAGAAACCTGGCACAATAATACACCTCAATATCAACAAATGTAGTTATCAATGGAGTCTCTCTCTGAGGGAAAGAATTTTGACACAGGAGGGGAAAAAAGAAAAAAAAAAAAAGAAGCTCAATAAAATAAACACAAAACAAAGAATGTGGAAACACAGCACAAATCCACCCAACAAAATTTACCTGACCCCTTAAAGCTCACCAAAACATGACAGAAGGTCCCCTTGATAGTCTTTATCATATATATGTTCTGAGACTGTGTTGCCCATATGTTCAATAAAACTGTTGAATCTCAAAGTTATAATAATTTGCAAGGAGGTGCCAGAACCAATTATTAAATATCATATGATCCAGCAGAGATGAAATAAAAATATACAGGGTCGATTTTACTGGCTCTGACTGTTACAAAGATTAGAAAATACTTAGAATTGCAGTTTAACTTAAGGGGAGTCTTAAACGCTTCCTTATGCTTAAATTTTGCTTGCAGCAGAACATCAGAAGCCAAATGCAGATGGTATATTTTGCTAGGTAAGAAAAAAAAAAATAAAGATTGCCCCTCTCATCATTGATCTGCATATCAATTTAGTAAAACAAAGGATATGCTATTATGATATCTTTCAGTAGGGTAAACCTTTGTTCAAAAGAGCAAGTGACAGCCAAATGTACAATTCAAGTGAGAAAAAAGGTACAGTGTGATTAGATCAGTGAATGATACTATCTCAGCCAAATAGCTGCCTATAGTGTGGAAAAAGAAGACACTTAGGACTAAGTGTAAACAGTCATTATTTATTTACCATGACATCTCTTAAACATGAATGAGTGAATGTTTTAAATACTAGTTCCCATCTTTTAGCCAAGGTCAACCGTTTCACGCTGCTCTGTGCTTTTCCTCAAGCTGTAAAACTTAGAGGTTGACCTGAGATGTTTACATGATTTTTCAGTTGTTATTAAATACCAGGGAAGAGCGCGGCTGAGAAGTTTATTTATTAAGTTCTCCATAAAATCACACAAAAGAGTTTTCAAATTAACTCCAAAGCATCTTCCTACTATATGTGTTTAAGAATTAAATATTGTATTATACAGTACAACAGCAACAACAACAAAGTTTTATTTCTACCAGGGTCTGCAACCTTGATCTTAATGTATTAGTGCTGCAAATATCACAATTTTGTTGCTGCAGGGAAAAAAAATAAAAATTCTCTCCTTGGTTATTGGAGCATTGCAAGAATAGGACCATGTTTGTCTATGTATGTTTACAGCACCTGTCAGCCGATACACGAGAAACAAGAAGAGTAATGTAAACTGATCCCCGCCTTTTGCTGAATATTTAATGCAGTCTGCTGGAAAGAAAAGCACAAACATTCTACTTTTCCAAAGCCTGTCTTCCTTGCCCTCTTCTAATTTTCTCTGGGGAGGGATAGATTTCGAACTTGGTAACTGCTAGTGCCCATTTGCTTCTAGATCTTTACTTTTCAGTCTTGGCTTTCTTCCTGTCTCCCGAAACGAAATTTACTTCATTTTAGCCACCTCACAGCAGACTTGTGTGTATATATTTTCAAGGAAATTTGATTGCCTGTATAGATTTTTAAATCAGCTTTCAGATCAAGTTCAGAAATTTGTAAACTCTTGTGTTGTTGCGTCAGGCAATAGTGGAACACAGACCTCAGATGCACATCACCCAATACTATAAAGTGATCTTTAAATGAGACAACTAGAGCATAAGTAGATTAAAGTGGCCAATAATGGGAAAACAAGTGCACATTCCACAAGCAATTGTAAGAAATTTAAACCTCAGGAAGTTGCATTATATATTCTATTAAATTGAGGGTATATTCACACTTATTGTGGCTTGTAATTTGAACCAATATTTTCTGTCTTTGGTTACCTTTAGGATTCCTTAATGGGCTGAAGATGTAATGCGTAATATCGTATGACTGCTTTAAGTTTGCAAGTTAGTTTCTCGAAAGTTGTAATTTAATTTAAATTGACAACTCTACAATAAACCACTGCTCTCTCATAGCAAACAGTATCTGACCTAAAATGCATGTAACAAGACTCTAAGATTCTAACAAAATCCCACTTCTTTGTCATTTTAACCTTGTTTGCAACAGAAAACATCTAATTTTTGAGTAGCATTACCAATTAGCAGTATGTAAAGCATTAATGTTCGAAAAGAAATCCTATTTATATTCTGAGCCTACTGTTCTTTCCAATAATCAAGACAGTATAAAAAAAAAAAAAAAAGACCCAGCATTCTATTGATCTACAAAGAATGAATTTATACACTCTCCAAAAGAGTTCTTTTTAAAAGGATAACTTAAATGTTACCTGTTCTCATAGGAAAACAGAGAATCTGATAAATGCAGAGAAACTGTGGCAGGGAAAAGAATTTTTTAAATGACATGTGGTGCACCATGTAAACTGTGAAGCATCAGTATTTTGAAGAGGCTAAAGATTTGGTTTACCAAAGGCAATGAAAGAGGTGTAGTCTTGAATATTCAAAAGTCATAGGTTGCTTCACCACTCTCAAGATCCACCTCTCCATGAGTGTCAGACGCATTCCCTGATGCAACATTGATTCAGAAGCTGCACAGAGTTGGTTAGCTCTCAGTGGAGAATTCACTGCAGTTAGATGAAAAATATAAGAAGAATTACTTCTCGTGAGTGCTGTTTTTTCAAACAGCTCCATGGTCCTACCTTCCTGAAATTTAGAATATACCCTTGGAGATCTCATAATGGCTTTTTAGACAATGATGTTGCTGCCAGTTTTGAGAGGAGAGGCAAAATTGATTCAATTTCACTGTTGTTTCAGTGGATTCTAATGGAAGGTAACCTTTAATCTCCTCTATGTAGTACTGTCCTGAGTTCATGTCTGTATTGCTGGAAAATACCATAACTGGAAACAAAAACTAAACAAAACAAAGATATTTCTGACACAGTGCCACTAATTTCTAGGTGCTGTAGGTGAATCCAAAGTCTGTTACAAAATTTAGCATCACTTGTAGGAAAGACTGGCTTCTTGGAATGTTGGAAGTGCTATCTCACAAGATTAACATAAGCTAATTTTTCCAAAACCAGTATGCTTGGGATTTAATTTGATTGTGCAGTTTGGTTAGAATTTACAGAGTTTTTGGACTGAGCTGTAAAGGATGAACATATAAATCAAATTATGGCAAGTGTAGCATAACTCATTATATTCCAGTCTCATCTTGGGCTCCATCATTAATTAATCTTGTCTTTTCCACTACCAGTTTGGCATTTTTCAGAAGTTAATCTTTATCAATGAAAAAGGTTATAAATCTGTAATTTGTCAAGGAGGATTGAATATTACTAGTTTCATGCACATTTCCTATACCCATATGTGCATTCAGACATACACAAAGACATATGTATGTATAATTTAATTTTTAAATGCTTTGGAATTATTCTAAATGCCCATAAATATACATTTGTGTCTGGCCTATTTTGTTAACAGCAAACAATATATAATTCTGTCTAGAGCACAGGATAAGAAAAAAGTGAAGGTGAAAAAAGTTTTCAGATCTTCTATGTATATTGATAGAGAGCCCTTTCTGTTTGCTCTACGTACATAATAATGCACACAATATTCTTCTCTAGTAATGGCATTTTAATTCTTTCTAGTCAATTTTCATAACTTATACTTTAGTACATTGTTAAAACATGGTGCAATTCCCAGTATGGAGGTGACTATTAGCTGTAGTAAGATAGAAAATGTTAGTCAGAGATGTCAGTGGCAGGAATGAGTGATCAGGTGGAAAGGGAAGCTAAAGAGCAAGGTGCTGCTATGTAAGTTTAGGTTATTTAGATCTGGTGGCCTGTTTTGGATGCTACCTCCCTTATGCGGTCAACAAAGTCTAGAGGACCTAAGCAACGTCTGTCTTTTAGCTCTGCAGCAGCTCTTTGATGAAGACAACTTAATGTGATGCCCTCCAACTAAAAGCAGTTGAAGGAAACTGAGATGCCACAGAGTTTTAGAAAATAAGCACTTAATGCTTGCTTTTGGTAGAGATAGAGACAACTTAGAATTAGGACTGATAGCATAAAACCCCCACATAGTTGTTTTTCTTATTTAAGGGAATGTTTTTAGTTTCTGAAAGGTCCCAAACTTTATATTATCAGTGCTTCACAATAGATTAGATTTCAGTAATTACTAGAATACACTTATATGTCTCTAATGAATGATGTTAAAACTAACAAATAATTAGAATAGGGCTGATGCAGTGGAGTTGGCAAAAGAACTGACTGATGCCAGTAAGTATCAATTCATCCTTGTAGTCTGTTTTCATTGACTTCTTAAGATTAAGTCTTCTTTACCCTTGCATTTTTTTACTGTTAATAATCAACAATAGTCAAATAAGGATAGAGAGAAGCTTGGAACAAGAAGTAAATGCAAATACAATATACTAGAACTAAATAAACACGAAAAACCCTCATTTCTTAAGATTAAAAGTTTGTGATAAGTAAAAGGGAAGAACATCACAGGTAAAGTATCTTTGAGGGAAAATATTATGACTAAGATTTCTACCAGTAGAAAAGAAATCCTATTCTGCAGATAATGATTGCATTTCCTGCTGGTTGTTTGAGCCATACATGGCATTCAAACTCAGCCTAAACTTCATTCATAATTGTTTTTCTTGAATTTTAATCTATCATCTATGAAAAATATTTTTTTTTCCTTTCTAATTCTCCTTCCAGGAGTTAGTTCTTTCCTCTAAATTTTAAGACTGATCTGAAATTTTATAGAGATGTGTCTCTTACCTCTGTGCCCAACTGCCTGAGCTTCTATTTCCTTGTTCCAGGCATTTAATTGTGCATGGGGAGTAAACAGAGGGTTTGACCTTTCTCCACATGCAAGGAAAGATACTATTATGCACTAACAAAATTCCTTTTTTGGAATGTCAAGTTCCTTATTAGTGTTCCATTGAAGCTCTGGTTTAGTAAAGAGTTAGGAGAAAACTTCACAAAACTATGATCTCCCAAGTCTTTTTTTGGTTAATGGAAGAAAGAGGTAATTTGACATCTAAACTTTAGCCTTGTTCTGATTCCTGCTGAAGAATCTACAGAAGTAAACCCCCAAAGAATGTTAGTTTTTGTAAATAGTATTATAATTTCTTTATATATTTACATTTGGGATTATGTGCTTTAGTAGGTTAAAGGGAAAAGTAGGTAGTTTAAAATGGAGGTATTGAACCCTGAATGGACAATCTATGCTACTACTGACAGCTTCCCAAAGCATTTGCTTTCTTTGAAATTGTATTCCTATAATAAAAGCTTTTAGATTTACCTATTTTAAAAGGTTTGGGTCAGAATGATACTTTTGTCTTCTAATGAATTCTTTCCTTCATAACTTCCACTACAATTTCTATGTACTGACTGCAGAGAAATTCTTGAAGATATAAAATAAAAAAATCCACATCATGCTTTCAGTACTTTTCTCTCTAGCAATCTGTTTCTTAACATAATGCAAGCGCGCACAAATGGAGCCAAAGCCAGTCTGGTGTCCAGAACGAAACAGAAACCAAGGCAGCATTCTGCAATACCAGCTATGATCTCACAGGTGTGAAAGTGATCTGTCGAAATTGCCCTATGAATACTTGAAAAATGAATGGGAACAGTGAACCTGAAAGGGCTCACAAGAGATGTTGATTCCTTCTTGACCTTAGGCTACAATCTTGTCAGTTCCCTCTCCATTGACAAAAGTACAATTAACTCCTAGACCTTTCAAACCTCACGGGTTTCGGAGCACTAATAGTTAGTTGTACTCTTCTGGAAGAAAAGTTATAGTCATAGACTATGGGAAAAAAAAATATATGCAGGTGGGCTGCCATAATTCAAGAATTTGACTTCATTTAGCACAGGAAGCTGAGGGTGTGAAAACATTAATGCTGACACACTATCCAGATGGCTAGTTTACCATGTGCAAGAAGACAGTACGGCAGTGATAATGCTGGAGCCAAAAATTACACGTGGAGATGGAACAAACTTCAAAAAGTCAGTCTCTTAAATGTGCCATTATACAAATTAATCCAAACTGATATGTTCATCTATTGCCCTACTAAAATATTACTGATAGAATATTACAGACAAGCTGTTGTGGAAACCGAGATATTCTTTTACTGCTATTTTTATGATGCTTGAGATGCTTCACCACAACCTTATATGTGCATCTATTCTTTATGGTGTTGTATGAGAGTCAGCCTATGCACTTGAGATACATGGATGCATATTACAATCAATACAGCAGATGAAGTAACATTAACACATGTTAACAGGTTTTCTAAAGCACAGCAATTGTGTTACTTCGGGGGCAAGAGAAGGAATCTTAAAGAAACTTACAGATTCCTATAAACACCTGCTCAAACCCCACAAAAACTACATAGAAGGTTCAGAAAACTATCAAGAAAAACTATTTCATTAGTCAGAAAGTATTCTTACTCAAATGAGTACTTTAGTTCAGTTAACTGTTTTGTAAACTTAGTTGTAAACTTGTTGTAAACTTGTAAACTTTGTTGGGCTTTTTAAAGTTAATTTTGCAATACCGAATAGAAATTAAACCAAAGTAAGTTAACACTGAAAATATTTTCCCCAATTCTTCTTAGAAAATTCTGAAACTGGAGCAATTCTGCATTTCTATAAATGACTTCCTGAGATTAATGGTGGGTATGAGAATTGATTCTTATTTATGCTGATAACCTTTCTGAACAAGATTGCATTTTCTTTGACAGGAGGCTGGGCTTCTGCAGCAGAAGTGGTAAAGGATAAATTCTTGTGACTGACAGAGCTGAAAGCGGTAGGCAAGGTGATCTACTATCTAGGGAGTTCAAATATTTGTCATCACTATAGGAACTTGAAAAATGATATTTTTTCCTTTCTTCTCTCGTTGTTTTGTTATTTGTACAAGCTAGCACATAAGTGATTTGACTCAAAGATTTCCTTTTACTGTGTCTTAGTATAGCACTCAATGGAGCTTCAATTCCAGTTGAAACTCCAGAAATAATCAGAGTGAACAACAAAATATTTTCCCCTCTTAAATATATGTTTTAACATCAAGGAAAACTCTCTTAGCAGTGTAATTTAAATAGATGTTCTATCAGGATGTAGCATGGGGTTTTATGATGCAGCTCAAAACATCTAAATTTGGAGTAAAAATCCAGTTATGTGTGCAGCACAATTGCATCAGATGATAGCTTAACTGAGAGACACTGAGAGCTGATTTTGTGGAACAGGGCTCACATTATGAGGAGACTGAAATGCATAGTGCAGAACATGTGCTGGATAGTTTGTTTTCAAAATAACCCCCCAGATTTGTTACAGAGGTCTATGGGGTAAGAACTTTCCAAACAATGATCCACTTAAGTAATCTCAAACCAGCAACTCATGAAGCAACCGCAGCACTGAAAAGCCTGTGACAGGTTCTTCTGCTTGTTTCGTTGCAGGTAGATATGTGTAATCTTCCTTTCATCCTTTGAATGGTGCTGTTTGGTATTCAATTATATACCATTTAATTTCTGGTTTAAAGAAGTAGGTGTTTAAGTTCTTCTACTAACACATATTTTCTTTAAATCCTTCTACGAACATGTATATTTATTTGTTTTTGCTTGGTGTATATCAGAGATCAGAATAATGTCACCCACTTTTGAGACTGAAATGAAGCAAATAGAATTTAGATTAAAATGAATTGCTGGTGTTCTGTTGACACTGCCTATCATGATGGCCAACAACTGTTTCATGTATTTCTTGTTGATTTCTATACCTGGGCTTTTGCTCACTTATTTACTACAGTATTAGGTTCTTGAGGTGGAGACCATTTCCCCCCTGTTTTAGAGCTGTGCAATGTGATTCTAGTACACTGTGTTTATTACAGTGTTTAATAAATTGAAATTACAAGAAAGTGATGTCTTTTTATCTCTGTGTTCTTGGAAATGGCCAAAATTGGTTTAGTTTAATTGTTTTAGAATTATCATCCTGAAGTAGACATTCAGCATGAAAAGTGATGCTTAAAGCAGTTAGTCTGGCAGTGTTATCAATAACTGAAAGCTGTCACACCAGGAAAAAAGTCAAAGAACACTGAGAACAGATCTCAATATTGGGACAGTGCAAATATTTAGGCCTATTGGTCAGTAGTAAACAAATTCTAGATATATATTCTAGAGAAAAGGAAAAATTGAAAGGAAAAATACCCTGCTGTGTCTGCTTAGGGTTAGTTTCTCAGATCTGGTATGGACACTTGAACACAGTGCATGGTTTATTTGGGAAGATTCCTCAATAATCTTTCAAGGTGGTTCTAGGGTGAAATGAACATGATTCACTGTTTTCTATACGAATGTTGGCTCACAACCTTTTGTCATTAGATTCTAGCAGAATCACACTGGAAAAACTCTGCTGCCATCTGAAAGTCAGATCACATGGGCCTGACCTGGGGAGACCCATAAAAGTGTCTGGGTTAGTTTATTAGGAACCACAGAAGGTGATTTTCTACAGATGGTAAACAGGAGAGGGAGCTCCAGAAATGCAAGAGCTATTCATGAGGTTTTATTTGGTAATACAGGCAGTTCAGAGGTGTTTAGTTTACATGGAGAAAATGCCACTGGAGGCTTTGACTTCAATGTCAGACATGTCAACCCTCCTGTCTTGGAGAGTTCTCTACTTTTGATTTACTTTGTGAAGTCTTTCCATAAACCATTTTTGCAATTCAGAGTCATACCAGAGTCTAAAAAACTACTCATTGCAGTGCTGTACAGTTGCTATAGACATTAAATAACTTCAGTTTTCATTAGAGGATTAGTATTCATCTGGATCCATGCTACAGTGGTCTATGAAATTTTTCTGTCATGGAAAAATAAAATGTTCTACGTTGCTCTAAGTATAGTATATGATAAATTGTTTGATATTGATTTTTGTGACTAGGCAGTGTTTCTCAAACCTAAATGGTCTTTATAGTAATTATGTTTGTTCCCCATTGGTTTTTAATTTCATATACAGAACTAAAGTGTATTTACCAGTTCATGAAGCTATCATATAGAACAGGAAGAAAATCAGATGAGTTGCTTCCTCTTTGCCACAGTATTAGATGGTAGAGAAGTTGTGTAACATTCTTGGATTAGACCCATTCAGATATCTGTCTTCCCTTCAGGTTGGTGAAAGCTTTCATTCTGAGCTAACATGATTACTTCTTTGTTTTCTTTACTCTACCTTTTGGACATACTGTATTTTGTAGATCATAATTTTGATTAATTGTCAGTTTTGAGTGAATAAGTAGGAAAAAGTTGCCCTCAGGAGATTTCTACATAATGCAAGAAATTATACTGAAGGGACATGTGCAAGCACAAATAATCGAAAACCAACGTTCTGTGCCTTAAGTCAGTGTAATGTATTTATTATATTTGAATCTACAGTGAAACTCACACCGGACTGCGGTCTTCGGATTGTTCTGTGATCTGTTTCACAGACCACTAGCAGAGGAAAACCAAAATATGGTGGGAGTTTTAGTTAAAAAAAAAAAAAAAGTCAATGGAGTCTTGAAGAAAGAACTGTGAGATCAGGAAAGATTGGTATCAAGCGGCTTTTTGGAATGATGTTCTTCTTATTGAACCAACATTTACCTGTCCACCTCTCAAAGTCTTCTTATGAACTACGGATTAGTCACTCTTCAGAGAAGAGGATTGGGTGCATTCTTGTGCTGAGGGATAGGTCAAGGCTGAGAGATATGTTAAGGCTTCAAGGAGACCTTATAAGGCTTTGAGGAGACCTTACGGTAACCTTCCAGCATCTGATGGGGGCCTACAGGAAAGGCTGGGGAGGGACTATTTACAAGGTCTAGTAATGACAAGACAAGGGGCAATGGGTTTAAACTGGCAGAGGGGAGATTTAGACTGGATGTTAGGAGGAAGTTCTTTGCAGTGAGGGTGGTGAGGCACTGGAACAGGTTGCTCAGGGAGGTTGTGGCTGCTCCCTCCCTGGAGGTGGTCAAGGCCATGTTGGGTGAGGCTTTGAGTGACCTGTACTAGTGGGAATTGTCCCTACCTATGGTAGGGGGTTGGAACTGGATGATCTTTGAGGTTCCTTCCAACCTTACCATTCTATGATTCTATGATTCAAGAATTGGTTTAGCTGTAATGTTACAAAACTTTCTGGGTTTGTGGTTACTTTTTCATTTCACAAGACATGAAGTTAAGCTTAACGGCAACAGACACCAGACACCACAAAATTCTTTACATAAATTCCTCATACAGGCTACACAAACTATGTGGAGTCAATGTAAACCTTGTGTCTATATCAAACCCCACTTTTTATCTGAAGATCTGTCATTATTATTCAGTTCACTTTCTAAGTAGTCAGTTCCATGTGACTATTTGGGAAACTAAACTAAGCGAGCCTTTTTAACCTCAGGAGTCTTACACAGTTAAATATTTATGAAACATCAGAACATGATAGCGGCTATTATGGCTCCTCAATTTTAGCAATTAATTTTATTGACAGAACAATAAGGACTGCTTCTTTAGCAGCATGGTAACATCATGATTCACTTTCTATTTGTTTAAAAAAAAAAGCAAACAACCAGCAACAAAACAACAAAACAAGACAACAAACCAAGTCACTGCTCTTGTTTATATGAAATAAGCAACTTCCATTCTGATACAGCTCTACTAAAAAACCACGTGTGACCATGTATGTATTTGACTGTATGTGAGACTCTTATATTGTCATGGCACATGTTATGCTTTCCAAACACATTAATCAATACTTTTTGTAAAGCACACAATCCTCCTCAAGACCAATCAAAAACTTTTTCATGCCATTTAATTTGCTTAATTCAACTCTCTCTGACCGTTCTACTGTTATGTTTTGATTTTACTCAGCACATTGAATGCTGTGTTTTGTTTTCAACAGATGTGACTTTGAGTGCACTGGAGAACAATTTATGCATTAGACTCAGAATTTTAAATGAATGTGCCCTCTAATGATTTCCTCTGTCTAAGCAGACACTTAAAAAGTGACACTGAAACCAAGAAAAATTACTTAAAGGATCAGTTACATCTAAAATGATGAAATCAATAACAATATTTTCTCCGGGATTCTTTCTCTTCGATAAGCAAAATCTTTACTTAAGTTAAAAGCCACATTAAAATTTAATCACAATCTGTGTGCTTTAGCAATTGATAATTTGTGGACATCTGTCTTCTGTTTTGTTAAATCTTGTATTCCTTCTGGTTTTGTCTTGTCTTTTCATAGGAAGATTAAGTCTACTTGAAATTTTTTGAAAAATCACAAAGGGTTTATCATTTAGGCTGGAAAATTTCGGGGGCTAGAAACCTGAGTCCTGCTTTTTTAATATATATACACATACAAATA
>VWZE01024908.1:47399-80228 GCA_013396675.1 Eubucco bourcierii
AAATTAAAAATAAAAAAGTTTGAGGAATAAAAAAAAAAAAAAAGAAAAAAAAAGAAAAAAGAAAAGTATTAGCCTTAATATGACTACCAACCCACAAGATTTAGGTGGGCTTTTAAAAATTATATGTATTGATTCTATTTATCCTAAGTGAAAGCAAGGTTTAATACAGTCAGTTTATATAAACTGTTTTGTCTAAATGATTTTCTGCTGGAGTTTAGATATTTTTAACAATTACTTGGTCTTAGAGTGGTTGTAAAAGGATAGGAATGATGTTGATTTAATTTTTATAGGTTTCTAAAAACTTTTACCTTTGGCAAGAGAAAAGCTTAACTGTTAAAATGGCATATTTAATCATCTAAGAGCAGATTTTATAAAAACAACAGCAATTGCTGAAGCCCCTTTCTTCCTCCCCACCTAATTTTTCAGAGGAGGAGGAAAAGGAAAGATTATATTTCACAGGACTTCCTCTGATTACAGCTCCATTCTGTGATCACCTAACATGTCTGCAGAGGCTTGCACTGATAATGTAGTATTTATTAGAGGAGAACTATTTAGGAAAATCAATATGCTCAGTGTAGGCTGTGCATTTAAGTTTGAAGGCTGAAATAGCTGACATAGTGGTCATACTATAGTGTCTTGTGGTAAAACATTTTTCACTCTATTTCAGCTGTGCTTGAGTTAATCAATAAGGTTAACTACATTTGTCAGGATTAGGGTCAATAAAATGTGTACTCGTTCAATATCAGAAGTAATGTAAAGGCTTGTATTTACTTTTGTCATACTTTGCATCAGCTGCTAATTAATTAAACTTCTGCTGAAATTAATAAATAAGTAATAATTAGATACACACATTAAAAAACATAATTCAAAATGAAGCAGATTGCTGTTTCTTGAAAATATAAGTATCCATATAGTACGTCAATTAAGAAAAAAAAATAATATTCCAAATATGTCCACAATATGTCCAAATATGTCTGCAATATGTCCAAATGTATGCACAATATTACAATTTTCAGGCTACTGCATATTTTAGCATATACAGTGTTTAAAATCTGTACATTAAGGGTGATTATTCTGAATTCTTTTTTTTTTTCTTGAGTTGTCTACAATAATTTTTGAAAAGAAAATGAAATTATTTAAAGATTTATGTTATGCATTAAACATCCGGACATTATACCACATTTTCAAAGCTATAATTTATAATAACACTTTCTACAGTCTGGAGAAATGAAAATTACCCAAATTTTTGTAATTCTTCTGCCGTACTGTTTAAGTGCTTTAAATGTGTCTCCAAAATTATTAGTTTTCCATTACCATTTTGCTTGCAGCTTGTTTTAAAATATATTCTGTTGTCTTATTTGTAGGAACTTTGAACATATTCTCCTTCCCTTTAATTGTAGCTTTGGACAATATTTCTGTTTCGTGTTTTGGACAAGTGCTTTTTTTTTTTCCTGTCAACCATCTTGGTTTTTTTGCTATTAAAAGATATCATTCTTTTCTACTGCTGAATAGAATCCAGAGTGAAAGTCTCTTTTAGAACAGAATAAATCATTGTGAATGTCGTATATTTATTAGTCACCAGGAGAGTAGAGAATGTTGGGTTTTGAGTAATGACATCTCTTACGTTTTTATTTCATATATGCATTCTTTGTAGGATTGAAACCTATGTATCATGTCCTAACCACTCTAATTTACCTTTATTGTTTTATTTTTTTTCTTTTCCTAATGCTAACACTTTGTAAGTCAGCCTTACGTGGTTTATGGTATTACTTTCCTCTTAATATCTCTGAAGCTTGCTAATATTTACAAGAGCTTTGGATTTTTACTCGGTATATCTATATCATATTATCAGTTTACATCTTCAAACATAAACACAAACATATATGCTAAATGATTCATGAATACAAATACTTTCTCTTCTTGTCTTTTTTAAAGAGCCTAAATCGTTTCAAATGAATGCACTAACTGTCTGCTTTTCTGAAAGCAAAAGCCAAATGAGTGGTTAAAAATATTGCAAGTTTGAAAATGCAAATGGTGTTATCCAAATATGCAGCCATATGTCCACAAGACAACCATTTTTTTGGGGAAAATTTGTAAAGCTTTGAAGAGGAAAAAAAAAATATTTAGAGATTCGTGGCCCTGCTCCCTCAACTCCTAAATGTAATTAGAAAACAGCCACATTAGAATGAAATGCCAGTGCTGGTAGTGCTGACTTTATTGTATGTTACATCTTTTTCTTAATGTAGTGGAATTGCTATTCTCAATACAAATGGTTTAATATGCCATAAAATTCTTCATAAAGATGGTCTACTTCTTCATAAAGCATTTTATTTTCTAATAGCTATTTTTCCTAAACACCCGAGGGTCCAATGGAAGCTTTTCAGGCTTAAATGCTCACCAAACTTTAACATAAATTAGTTTGTGTAATTTATGCTGCAAAGTTTGTCTAACCTTTAAGCAGCTTTGCACTGCTGATCACAGCATCAGTAACAATAGGGGATATGAGGCCAGATCCAAGTGGTTAAACCCCTAACAGGAAAATATCAATTAATCTTTTTCAATGGAGTTGAAGTATGGGTAATCCTCTCATTAAATAGTTTGAACTTTTCTCCCAGTAAACAAAAGAGGGATAATGAGTGATGTGGTCTGACTTGTTTACATGGAGAATCTTCAAGAGGCTTAGGTTCAGCTTCTCAACACAGGGTTCTTCATAGTCACTTGTCACTAATTGCCCTCTTTAAAGACATTTGTGTCAGTTCAGAAATTCCGAAAAGGAAAAGTTTTCTGCTTTTAAGAATGAGAATGAAAAATGTCAATATTTTTTTTATCAGGTACAAATTCATGTCATTGTTTGGAAAAGTCCTTTCCCAATTTGTAAGTTAATTGTATTTTATAACTTGTTATTAATCTGAAAAAGGACTGCAGCGTGTTTCAGTGACGACTTAAATGTTGATAACAGGTCTAGAAGAAATTCTTCAGGGTACTTCATTTTGGTCTGAAATGTGAACAGAAGAAAAAAAATATTTTCTGGTTTAATTCTTTTAGATAAAACCGCTGTATGCTCAGAAGTACAAATTTAATTTACGATATCTTTTTTACTTGCTTGCTTCTCAAACCTAGGCTCAGAGATCTGGGTTTTGATTTAACTTTGCTTAAGAATTCAGACAGAATCAGCTGAGCACATTTAGTTTTCTAATGCCCTTTCATTGTTCCTCCCAAGATACTTTCTCCATCAGCGAGCTCAGTTATCTTGTAACAAGATGAAGTGCTTTAGTATGCAGTTATAAGAACCAATTCAGAAACAGTGAGGTAAAGAAATTTCAGTAAGGGTTTGCTGTGATAATTCAGAACACCATACCAGGCAGAGAATATAAATGCAAATTTATAATGATTTCCTTTTCAACTGCTTCTGATACCTGAGAGAAAAAAGTTGTGGTACAGAATGGCAGGCATGCTAAACTTTTTACAAAACAAAAGAGCTTCTATTTAATTTCTTATTTCTATTTTCTACTTAAAAAAAACAAACAAACAAACAAAAAACCGAAAAATCTCTGACCAACCTGGCCAATCCTTTTTTCATTAGGTGGGGAACAAAATTTTCAGCATATTATGTGAAATCTAGCATACCTAATGTTGCTTGTGATAAGAATTATTATGATAAAGAAGTTTAATTCCAGGGAAGTTTCTAATTTCTTGCCATTTTCATACACAGAGAATTTGAAGACCGGCATATTTCTGATGTTTCATTTAATAATACTATGTTAATGAAAATTAAATCACTTTGGGGAAGCCCATGTTATACTTTCTAAAGTCCCATCTTCCTATACTCTAAACCATTTCCTGAATTTGCCTGCTTAGATCAGGGAATTGTTTGTTTCATTTCCATCTGCTATCTCTACTTGATGAGGATTTTTGCTGGGGCAATGTTTCTCCAAGAACATCTAAGTGTCTTTGATAAGTCACCAAATTCCCAACATCAAGAGAACTATGTGTAAGTATTGGTAAAGGAAAAAGAAATTATGAGAGGAAAAAAAAAAACAGAGGAAAAATTGTAATACATTATTTAAAATTATTTATTATCTTCCAGGAAGATGCAGGAAGGAGTTTTTGAAGAACAGTTCTGGGGATCAAACCATTTTAGCAGTTCAGGAGACAGTTCTCCTCAGCTCTGTTTTCAAACAGGTATTGGAGAAGCTGCTCTTACATCTTAGGTTGAACTAATTCTTCTGAACTTCCCAAGAATATTTATTGTACTGTATTAATAGGTCAAAAGATCTTAACCTTTATATGAGTTATGATGTTTTAAAATTTCTTTGTTAGCCATGAACCAAAGCTCAACGGAGTTTCCTCCACTGTCCACAAACTCTGAAACATTTGTCTAGAGAATGCAGTTTCCTTGATGGTGTTCTTAACTGAGAGAGAAGAATAAACTTCCCAGGAACTTAAGTTAAAAAAAATACTGTCACAGCTGTTGTTTTCATGGAGACTGAAGTGAAATATGGAGGGCACAATTCTTGCTATAAAAGTAAATGTGAATATTCATAATCTGACCAGACAAATATTATTGTCTGAAATGCTGTTTTATGGGAAAAAAAAAAAAAAAAAAAAAAAAAAAAAAAAAAAAAAGGTCATGATCTTCTGTTTCTTGATATTTGGATAACCAACTGCCATCTAAAATAAACTTCATTTTCTCTTGTCTATTTCATCTAACAAGAAAATTTGTCCCGTATTGTACTGGAATTTTACAAGATAAAAATCTACATTTCCCTGTTAGTGCAACAATATCAGCCCTGATGGAAAAGATTTTGTCTTCTTCTGTACACCTCAGTCACAATAGGTTGTGGTTACTTGAGTGGTTTATTTCATTTGAATGATTAACAAAAGAGTGTAAATTTTCAGTGAGCAACCCTTTTGTTAGTAACAAGGCTGCTTAAACATCAGAATGCAGAATTTCTGTATTTTGTGAAGATTTTTTGTGTGACAAATATATATGTATGTGTGTGTGTGTGTGCCTATTTAAATGTAAGTCAGAATACGTGAAGTGCTTTTAATAAATATCAAAAAGGATATCTTTGTTAAGTAAAAGTTAGATACTTTCTCCAGTGCTTTACCTTTCAATTATCACATTACCATCTTGAACTGCCAGTGTAACTTGAATCATAGAATCATAGAAGATCTCTTACAAGCAGAAACTAAACTTAGTATCCTCCTAAGAGAGTTTTGCTAATTTTCTGTCAGCTGAAGTCACTTGCACCTGTACTCAACTTAGAGGGGAAAAGAAAAAAATCTACCAGATTCAAGTATTAATTAATAATAATTGGACTGATGGTTGTGGTAGCCACAGTCTCTGAGAGAATTTTTTGTCTAGGTGGTTAGCTGGGCATTAAACTTGTAATTTATCTAAGTATATTCCTCTACAGAAGTGAAGAACTGATTATTTTACAACACAAGGCAGTATCTGATATTAAATAAAAGTCTTAAAAGGGCTCAGTCTAAGTCACAGGGAATTTACTACTTTTTTGATAAGTGACTACATGCATTCCAGCTATGGTTACAGTGCCTGTTGATGTGTACATTCAGTGAAAGTTTAAGTTGAATTACCTTGTAGGCAACGTGAATTAAGATTGCACAGATGGTGTTTTCTTACATCTATCAATTGATGTTTATTAACTTGTAGAATTACTGAAGCTTGGTTTCTGAGAAGTCTGAGACCTAAAACTCAAAAAGGGGAAGACCAAATACTTTTGTGATGGTTACATAGATGTTGCATAGTCAGATTTTTGTTTAATTCTTGCTTGACTAATGCTGATAAAAGCTTGGGTATCTTCAACTGCTTGGTAGTTTACCTGATAACAGAACACCATCTATCATACATTTAAATCCCTTAAGCAGTCATCTAGCTACATAATTAGACACCTCACATTCATAATATATCTCTTTTTAAATAAATATATTGTTTTTCATTTTCAATACAATTTCTGCTTCAAGTCACTGCAGACCTTTTCAAAACATATAATCTCAGGACATGTTCTTCATGAAGCTGCTTACCATAAAGGCTCTTCCTAAAATCAGTATTAGAAGTATTTAATTTGCCTTTTGACTGAAAAAAAAAACCCTAGTGGTTGCCTAAATAAAATTATACTGCCCACTCCAAGCTCTTTTAACAATTGCAATTTATTTTACTCAAGCTACAAAACCCTTGAGGTGAAAGTCAATTGTTCTGCTGGAGGCTACTGTATCTCAGGTTGAAGGAATTTATACATTAAAGCTGTTCTGAGTGCAAGAGATGCACAGATGCAAAAAGCTGAAGGCCCTCATCTGCCTACCTGTGCTGGTTTGAGGCTAATTGGAATATTTTAATAGAGAAAATTATATTATAGGCTGTGAAAAGGAAAACATGGTGATGTCTACTTCACTCATAGGCTTGCTGAGATGTTTAAGAAAAGAACTCAACACACAGATAACACAGAGTCTCTGGGGCACACCATCTTGGTCTAACAGCTTCTGGCTTCTCCTCTCTGCTGAGTAATCTCACTAATCACTTTTCTTCTAACCCCCTGGCCGATCGTCGAAGCTCACCTTTTGCATAAGGCAAACCTTGGGGTAAGGTACAGGGGTGGGGAGAAGGTGGAAGGGTGGTTGGGAGCCCCTCCTGGGGTCTCTGATTTCTGGGAGGGGTGTTGTGTTCCTGTATTACCTTTAACTTGTCTATGTCTGTAACTATTCCTGTCTATAGTGCATATCTCTGCTTGTACATTGTGCTGAACTGTAAATAGAGCTTCAGTCCTTAACTTCCAGCCAACTGAGTTCTAGTCTGGGTCATTTTACAAAGTGGTGGGGGGGAACTCCCAAACCATCACATCACCAAAACTATTTGTTGTGCTTTTATCATCAGCTCTGACACTTATGAATCTTGCACTGAACCAAATCTACTCCCCAGTCTGGCAGAAAGCTTTTACACTTGTTTTGTTGGGTTTGTTTCTGCCATGTTGGTAAATTGCATCCAGTAAAATTCAAGGTCCAACAAACTGGAGAAGAAAGCAGCAGTGATGTCAGCCAATTTCTCTCTTTTGGCAGTTCCAGTGTGTAATTTCACCCTGAATTAGTAAAAAAGAATTCATATATTGCAGTAATATTACAGTATGAACACCTGGACATTATCTTCTTTCTACTTTATTGCATTACATGACAGAAGAATGTATTTCAGTGCTAGGAAAAGGGACAGGATCCTAGCAAAAAAATAATTAGGAGGATAAGTTTCTTGAGAAACATAATTCCTAACAGAAGACAGGGTTGACTTCTCTGAATTTTTCTTCTTTCACCACTATGGCAAATAATATACTATTAGTTGTTCCATTCTTGCATCTCTTATAAGATAATATAAACAATAGTCAAGATACATCAAATTTATAGCAGGCTAAGCTACTAAATGCAAAATTTCCAGAATCCTCAAGTGGAAAATACAAGGTGGTGATAGACTAATGAATGGTGTTTGGAATGACACAGAATCGTGTTGTAACAGTGGGAAGGGAAGGAGTGGAGGAAGACATTTTCATGGCACGATGCTAGTTGACACTTCTGATCCATGGTCTATTGTCATTTATCTGTATCCTGAGCAAATACATAATCTCATTCAATGCCATCAGTATTGAAAGTGGATTATTTAGATAACAACTTAAGTAATTGAAGGATTTCTACTCTGAACTGAAGTGAGTGACTTTCACACCAACTTTACTGGGTAACAAATTTGTTGATGTCTATGGATACTGTAAATCCACACTAGGAAGGAGAACTAAGTTTTACTGGGGTTTTGTTTGTTTGCTTGTTTGTTTTCTGTTTGTTGTTGGAAGGCTTAGTGAACATTTAGGAAGAGATCTGGAGCTTCTCTTATGGGGAAAGATCATTGACAAATTATCTTTGTGGCTATAAGTATAGAATATGTCTCAAGACATATTCAAGTATAGAATATGTCTGAAGACAGCGTTCAAAAATGAACATTAGTGGTTCTGAAATGAAATTGTGCAGGATAGTGAGTTATAAACCCTGTGGGATAATCAGACTGGCAATCAAGAGAATAAAGTTTTGTTCTGCATTCTGTCTTCCTGGGATTCACATGGTGAGATTAAAATTTAAGTGAACTGATCCTCCTGCAAACGAAATGCTTCATAATCTGAATCATCTGGATTACAAATAAATCTGATTAGCGCTTTAGCTGATAAAACCCATCATCATGTAACACTCTACTCTTATCAGACCCCACCTGGAGTATTATGTGCAGTTCTGGAGCCCCCAGCACAGGAAGGACATGGAAGTGTTGGAGCGGGTCCAGAGGAGGCCATGAAGATGATCAGAAGGCTGCAGCAGCTCTGCTATGAGGACAGGTTGAGAGAGTTGGGACTCCTCAGCCTGGAGAAGAGAAGGCTTCCAGGAGACCTTACAGTAGCCTTCTAATATCTGAAGGAGGCCTACAGGAAGGCTGGGGAGGGACTATTGACAAGATCTTGCAATGACAAGACAAGGGGCAATGAGTTTAAACTGGCAGAGGGGAGATTGAAACTGGATGTTAGGAGGAAGTCGTTTGCAGTGAGGGTGGTGAGACACTGGCACAGGTTGCCCAGGGAGGTTGTGGCTGCTCCCTCCCTGGAGGTGTTCAAGGCCAGGTTGGACAAGGCCTTGAGTGACCTGTACTAGTGGGAGGTGTCCCTGCCTATGTCAGGGGGTTGGATGATCCTTGAGGTCCCTTCCAACCTTACTATTCTATGATTCTATGATTCTATGATTGTGAAAATAGTCAGAGAGAGTGTTCAATTGTAAAGTATTATTGGGTTGTATGTAGGCAACCTGGGCAGCTTTCCTAGAAATCTCTTCCTTTGCATCCTCTACTTCATCTGTTGGAAGGAAGAAACATCTGTATTTGTGCTTTTTAATGATCTAGAAACGTAGAGCTTCTTGTATGTTTGCAGTGTTTGGTTATAGCATTAGAGATGTTATAAACACAGTCAAATACATACTAATCTGTTAATCATTTTATGGGTTTGCATTTTCACCCGCTCCATTACGGACTTCTTTCTTCCCATGTACTAAACCATCAAAGAGATTCTAAAGAAAAATCTAAATACAGAATCAGGAGATATATTTGTATTCAAAAAGATTTTTTTGCTTCTGTGACTACCAATTTCTCCTTGTTCTTCTGATGGGAAAAAAAGTTCCATTAAAAAAAAAAAAATTAGATGAAATGGAGCAAGGGACTACATAGATTAAAGATAATTCCGAAGGACTACCTGCTGACTTTTTACAATTTTGAATACATTTCTGTGTGAACAAAGCCTCAGGTAAACCTTGTTTATGAAAACCAAATGAACTCGATCTTAGAATGTTCATTCCACCCTAGTAATTAGAGCTGCTGATTAACACCTCACATTCACAGTACTTGCATAAACATAAACCTAAGCAACAGCAACAGAAAGTGTCATTAGGACAATCTTAAGAACAGGAAACCTGTCACCTGCTGCTGACACTAAGTTTTTTGATTGAGTTGAAATATGTTGCTGGTAAATAATACTGCAAAGTAACAGGCAGAGTTGGCTAACTCTCTGCAGCAGAGGTAAAATTACAAATCATCGAAGTATCAGGGAGGAATGGCAAAAGGGATTCTGAATTTGGGCCTGACTTTACCCTACATACCCTCTGTTCTTGCACGTCTTCACTTTGAAGTAATGAAGTGTGAATGGATGACATTTGGTGAACTGCCTTTTGCTATTACCGCTGAAAACTTTCACTAGGGAAAAAGACAGAAAATAATGTATCTTGCCTTGTGCTTTATTATCGTTTCTCATACTATGAGCTAGTCCTCTGGTAGAAGTGGGAGCAAAGAAAATCAGATCCCTGTCTGTATGCTCCTCAACAGAGTAGCAGAGAATACATAGCTGCATGTGTTAATCAACAGTGAGCATTTCAGAAACTATAAAGTGGATGGAGGACAGGCAAGACAATTCATTAAATTTGTTTGGGTTTTCTTGGGTAATAATATCCCAGAGCTTGTGAGGAGAGAGCTTATGCAAATAAGGTGATTAAAATCCAGGCTTTTGATATGTTTTGCTGAGTCAAACAAGTGCTGAAATCGGAAGCTTAGATTTCATTATACTGTGATGACTAAAAGGATACCTCACAGTTGTCTTGCCCTGGATATACTTCTGAGCAAAGTATAAGTTACCTAGATAAAATAAGACAAAACAAACAAAAAGGAGAAAGAAAAATAGTAGAAAACACCCAACACATGACCCTTCTTGTGGTCTGTCAGCTAACTAGGCAGAAGAAACTTCTCCATGGTCTTCCAAGCCCAGTCCTGACTGTGAACCTTTCAACTTCTTCAACAACCACAACCAAACCATCTCCCTGTTGCTGTCATATCAGACACTCAGATAGAAGGGATGTGACAACCTCTTCCTGGAGGGACCATCAGGTACTTAGGGACAGAGATTGTCCAAGAAGCATCTTTTTCATACCCAGACTGAGAGCATTTTCATCAGAAACATCAAAAGATATGTACAGATGGAACAGGGAAGCTAGATGCACACACAACGATACTCTCTGTGACTGATCCCAGCACAGACTGTCAAACTGTACCAGCCATTTCTCAATATAATCACAGACATTTTAGGGTAAATAACTCATTATAATTCAACATAAATAAGGTGGAAGAGGATGGGTAGGGCATGATTAAGAAGAGTAAGGAAGTATTCATTTGCGTTGACTGAGTTTTCTCCATGTTTCTCAAATTGACTTCTAAGATCTTTCTAGGCTTTTTTTTTTTTTTTTTTTTAAATAGGGCAATGACTCATATTTGAATTTGAATTTTTACTTTTGCTTGTTTAAGAACCTTTTCAACACCTTAAGACAGAAGTACACTATGGGTTACCATGCTAGCTCTCCATTGTCAGGAATGGAGTTAATTACAGTGGGAAATTCACCAGTAGAGGGCAGGACCTATTTACTATTCCTAGTTTTCTTGTGTTTGTAACTTTTGAGTTCAAATATGGTACAAATTAGAGCTGAATTTCACTTGTGAAATACAAAAAAAACCAAACACCCAATAAACAGGTTCTGTATAGAGTTAACTCTAAATCATTGGTTGCAACATATCCACATTACCAAAAACTCGTAAGAAAATTACATTTCAATTTTAATTTGAGGTTATCCATGTCCTAATTAAAAGCAGAAACACTTTAGAGATATTTCGCTCGTCAGAAATGAAGCCACTGCTGAGTTAACATGTACACATTTTGGTTTGTTTTCTTTTCTTTTCAAGGTTTTCAAAATATATTATAAAAAATAAGGAGTTACTATGACCCTTTGACATATTTATTACTATAAATAAAAAGGAAAAAATATTTACTCAAAGGCAGACAAAAAAAAAATAAAGGTGACACAGAGAAAAACAAGAGTCAAGAGTTTCAGCATTGAATTTTGCAAATATCAAGTTAGTATCCTTCCCAAATTTTTAAGGGATTATTTGAAGGACATTTCAAAGATCTACCAGTCTTAAGTTATACTTTTTAACATTGTCTGGTTTGGAGATTGATAGAAGAATACTTTTAAGCATTTAACTACAAGGGCAGTTGTATTATAGTATGGGTTAAGATTATTAAGGCAGGTGTGCTAGGAAAGAAGTGTGAGAACCTCCAGACAGAATGTGATGTAAAATAACTATACATAAGATCTACTGTTAGCATATACTCTTTACATATAGTGCCTAAACACCACATTTCACTACAATTCAATATGTCTCTGTGGTGCAATTAGATAAAAGAGATGTTCATTCCATCTAGCAGAAAAATTAAGAAAAACATGGGACAAAGGAAGAAAGTATCATAGAATTTAGTACAATCCAACTCTGCCTCTGGCTTGTAAGGTGCAATTTTGTTTTGCAAGCTTCTTCAGTGTTACCAGATAAATTTTAGTTCTTGACGTGCATCTGTTTTTATATAATTAAGTGCAATTTGATGGAAATTCTTATGGGGCAGGGGTGAAATAAATGTACCTCTTATCCACAGAACCTCTTCCAGACCATATCAGAAATAGCAATGAACATGTTGCTCCAATAATATTGACTCAATCAGATCATATGGTGAAACATTTCCAGACATATTGATAAATTCATTGATTCTTCCTATTCTTTTGGTCACTGGACTATAGAAAAAGGGATCACTAGCCGTTTGACCTTCATTGTGTATTAAATAAACACCAGATGGTAAGGATTCATTCAGTAAATCTATTCTTTCTTCTTCATAGTCATGTTCACACTGTTGCTTCCCACTGAGTCTTTATCTCTATTTGTCATGGTGCCAAAGCTGCTTCTATAGCACCTTTCATGCATCACAGCTTTCAAATCTTGTCCCATTAGTTTCATTTTGTTTCTATCATAAATAATCTACTACTTTCTCATACACTCTTTCATTACCTAATAATGCTCAGTCTTTGTACAAAAGGGTAAAGTATTAAAAGGTTAGTGAGTACAGTTTGCCCATTAGTATATAGTCTGTGACACTTTATTAGAGAAAAAATCTAAGCTACAGGTAATAATTATTAATGCCATGAAACAGCCATACTTTCAATCACTAGAGATTTATTTTTGTTTGTTTGAAACATTTGGGTTCCATTTTAAACATGTTACTAGCCAGAAGCTGATGACATGAAACTTCACTTGAGAAGAGTTAGGTGCCTGGAATTTAGTGATTTTGAATACATGTTCACTGGGCTCTTTTTTGAAAGGTCTAAGGAGGATTTAACACATCATGGCTAAGGGCTGTTTGGGTTAGGATTGACTGGGTCTTTTCTCCCTTATTACATTCAAGAGTAGCAGGAGATCGTTGTGTGTCATTGCATCCCGGATATGTTGCTGGCTGGAAAAAAGACTCCATCTAAATATCTAGCAGAAAATATTTAATCTTGGAATTATGTTGCTAGTCAAAAGAGAATACAATGAAAATTTGGTTGGAATTTAAAATACGATGAAGTTACCTCCAAGATCAAATCATGGTCTTGGAAATAAATTAGCGCAGTTGAGTTGTGCGGTTCACCAGCCTTGTATGGTTTGAGGTTTTTGTATGGGTTGTTTGTTAGGGAAGTTCTGCTTTTTGTTTGGCTGTTTTTAAGGTGGTTTTGTTAGTCTGTTTGGAGTTTTGTTGTTGTTGTTAGGGTTTTTTTGATCATTTCAATTCCCCTGAGCACAAAGAAACACTCGTGCCACTAAGAATTTCGATGGTTCTCTTCTCTTCTCTCAAAGTGTGTTTTCTTAACCTACAGATAGCAGATCTTTTTTCCAAAGAAATAGCAAAACCAGAAAATATTCCTCTGTCCCATTCCTAACAGATCTTTTTGCATTAGGAGGCACATGCTCAGTCTCACATAAAGTTCCTTTTCTACGACTGAAACAAAAACCATGTGAACTGAGAGTAGACAAGACTGTGGGCGGTTGTTTTTTATTGTCTACCTGCCTATTCTTATCTTCCTCCTGCTACTGCAAGTCTGAGGATACCAGAAGAGAGAGATATAAATGGCCAGACTGTAGATATCTTGCCTGCCTTACTGTCTAGGTGGCTGTGTAGTTCATTGTCACACACTCTGTGACAGCTCAGTTCACCTGGAGCAGGCAATGCCTAACAGCCTGCGCACAAGCAGCTGAAATAGATGAACTGGAGAGAATAACTAAGTTCAAAATGCATTTCTTCAGAGAATCATATAATAGTTTGGATTGCTAAGAATTGTAAACATAATCTAGTTCCAGCCTCTGTGCCATGGGCAGGGGCACCTTCCACTGGATCAGTTTTGAAAACTGCAGCCAGTCTGGCTCTGAACACTTCCAGGGATGAGCCATCCACAGGTTCCCTATGCAATCTTTTCTAGAGCCTCACCAGCCTCACAGAAGAAATTTTTTTTTTCCTGATCTAAATTTAACCTCTTTCAATTAATTCTCCTTAGTCTTTCTTCCATCACTATAGAAGCTATAGAAGCTTTTCTTTTCCCTTTGATGTCCCTGGACAGATTAATTCTGTCAGGGCTTTAGTTTATCCTAACCTGATCCCTAGATACTTGGACTTGTTGATTACCTGTCCCTCCACCCTCTGTAGCCTCCTTTTTTGTGTTGGAGTTTGTTCAAGAGCTCCTTGTGCATCCATGCAGATCTGGTGGTTTTTTTTCTGACTTCCTCTTTGTGGGGATGCATCACTCCTGAGCTCTGAGGGGGTGATTCATGAATATTAACCAGCTTTCCTGGACCTTCAGTACTTCATCCAATATGAATATGAATCCAGCTTTCCTGGACCTTCAGTACTTCATCCAATGGCACTTTAACTAGAAGATCCCTGAGGAGGCTGGAGTCTTCTCTTCTGAAGTGAACTTGCTATGCACCCTTCTTGATGTCCTGAGGATCTTGAACTCCAGCATTTCACAGTCACTGCAGTCAAATCTCTGCTTAAACTTTGCATTTCCCACCAGCCCCTCCTTGGTGAGAGTGAGGTGCAGCAAGCACCATTCCTTGCTGGCTCCTCTATCACTTTCAGAAGGGAGTTATCATTAATGCAATCCCGGCATCACCTGGATTTCTTATGCCTTACTGTGTTGTCCCTCCATCAGGTATCAAATTGATTGAAGTCCCCCATGAGGACAAGGCCTTGTGAACACGAGGCTACTCCTTTCTTAATTATGATTTATGATTTCGTGACAGAAGTTTGGAATACTTTCTGGATCAACCCAAAGGAGAAGTCATTTTTTGAGGGTTAATGAACTGTTCAAATGCATGCATCTTTGTTAATGACCTGCAAAAATGCATTGCTGATGAAGTAATAACTTTAGTTTTAAACTTTATTTGGAAAAAATAAATCAGCTGAAAAAGACAAATATTTAATGCTTACTACCTCCTTGTGTGCACATTTTCAAGTATTATTTCCCAGGAACAGCTTTTTAGCACAGTGAAGTGGAATGTATTGAGAGACAGCATCACTGCTGTTCTGCATTGCTTAACATTCATGCTTCCTTTGAATATCTGACTAGAGGGACCTACTGGTTTTGTTCTTTCCCTGGCTCCAACACAGAGCTAGCAATGCAGCAGCTGATTGTTCTGTCCTCTGTGATAATTACTAGTTCTAATCTATTTAGGTCTAGGAGGATCGTGGTGACTTTACTCACACTTTATTTTAATTTTCAGGTTTGAATTTTTAACAAAATGATCAATTTATCTTATGGACAGCCTCTTTTTGGGTGACATTTAAATGAAGTACCTGACTTGAATGCAACATAAAAATGTCATCATTTAATTTACCTTTTGATATTTATCATAATTGGAAATTATATTATTTGGTCAAGGTTATTCTACTTCCATAGGCTTCAAAGCAAAAAAATATTTGGTGGAGGAGGAATTATGTCTCTTTTTAAACCTGCTATTTAGCTCTAAGAGCTGAAAAAGGCAGTGTAACCCCCTCATGCATAAATATATCACCTTAAGTTTATATTTCACTACTTTTAAAAAGTACTGAGGAATATGCCACAATATGTCTTGTTCTAGCAGCTGAAAAATTATGCTATGACTAAAATGACATCATTCTGCCGCCCACAGAATGTTTTGGCTCTGAGAGCTCAAGGAGCAGATGAAATTAACATAAAATGTCACTGTCATAAAGAAAGAAAGAAAAAAAATATTAACATCTTCTGCATTTCTTTCACAGATGTGAGTAGGAGGTCACCATAAAGCGTGTCACAAGAACTTTGAGGGTGAAATAGAGCCTTTTGCTGAGGGCTAGCACAGCAAGCACTGCTGAAATTCTCTTACTGTAAGTCATTATGGTCTGTAGGATCGGTATTTCTTCTGACCACTAAGAGCTACTCCATAGGACACTTCCAATTTTCTTTATGTTGACATTACCCAATGCCATGGGCCAAAGCACCACCAATCCAAACTATGCAAACCAACAACCATCTCTTCCCCGTACGGGCCACCAAGTGTTCTGTCATGGGTTTAAAGAGCCAACAGAGTAAAATCCTCAAACGAATTGGAGAAAAAACCAGAATTATATTTGGAGAGAGTGTTACAGACAGAGGTTACAAAGTAGTTACAGAATCCATAAGTGAACCCCCTGAATTTTCCCCCAACCCAAAACTAAAACTATCATCCCCAGTGCTCCAATCCTTCCGCCCTCCATGCCTCTGCCATCCAAGAAGCCTAAGCACAGCCTCTGGGGGCCCCAAACCAGGCCTATCCTAACATGTTTGTCCCAATAACACAGCTCCTGCCTGGTACAAGGCTGGAGGGGGAGGAAAGGAGAGCGAGCTGGCCTTGCCATGAGCTTATAAGAGAGAGCAGAATTATGGGATTCAATAACAATCTTCCAGTCCCCAGAGGACTCTTTTTAACCTTATAGTTCCCAATCTGGGACACCCAATTAAAAAAAAATTGTTCTTAAGATAATTTAGAATGATCATTTGCTCCCTAAAACTAATATGCACAATTTAAAAATTAAAAAAAAAAATAATATTTGCACTGTTGCATCTCAAAATCCTACACAAAAAAAAAATGTTTTTCCATTATAGTAAACTATTCTGTATTCAATAAATAGGAAGACATTCTCTGACTTAAAGAGTTTAAAAAACCATACATCAAAAGGACATGGTAGGCTGTAAAGAAAGCCAGACAGCAACCAGGAGGATGGGAGGGCAAAGCAACAAACTGAATAAAGCTTACCAAAAAAAGACTGAAGTCTCAGCTCACAATATTTAGCCAGTGTGAAAGAGAAGTTCTTCTGTGGTTATCACAGAAGACCTGTGATTTAAGAATCAATGCCTCTTTTCTTTCAAGTTTTATCAGAATTTCCTATTGATGGGTACATCTTGAGGTTATTTACCATCAGACAAAGAGTGGGGTAGGTGTTGATAGAGAACTTAATATGGGGGATGGCTTAATGTGGAAATCAAAAGATCTGTTTTGATCATACTAATTTGAAGTGCCAGCTACACATTCATGAGAGATGCAGAAGGTAGGTCACAATGTGGGATGTGGGTTGGTGTTTAGACAACAGCTAGGGTTGTGAGATCCTGACATAAGGAGAGAGGTGCAGAGAGTGAAAAATTGCTGATTGAGGGCAAAGTAGTAGGAGAAATATACTGAAAGAGGGAGACTGAAATAGGAGGAGGCATCAAATAACGTTTCTGAAAGAATGATGAGAGATGAGAAGAAAATAGCAAGTGAAGGAAGACAGTGATAGATAAAAATGTTGATATCTTTTAAAAACACCACTGTAAGATAAAGCAGAACTCCTGCATTATATCCAGAAGAAAAAAATCCTGACAGAACAGTACGGTTGGGAATGATCAAGGAATTCTTGGCAGTGTGGTTCTCAGTGTATTACGCCGGTCCACATAAGACAGGAAGAAGCAACATTAGTCACTGAGTCCAGTATAATGTTGATTTGTGATTTTCTTGGATGTTTTACCTGCTGTTTATAGAGACTTAGACTCAACTAAAACAAAGAAATACAAATGAGACTTCTTATATTTTATTTAGTTTATTCATAATTATTATAGGAGGGCTGGAGATACAGAAAGTGCAATATAATTAGAAGATATTTAATAATTGACCCTAGCTTAGAAGTTGAAATTATTTGAAAATGTCATATTTTACTTCCTTCTTTATTTCCAGTGTAGCTTCTAAGGCTTTTCCACTCTCCTACTAAGGGTTGCTATACTTGCTTATGGAACCAAATATCTGAAATTGTAGTTGTCCAAATTCATAGGATGTGTATCTTACTGATCAAATGCAGGCCATAGGTATACAGAGAAAATTCACTGCTTAAGTCCTTCTGCAACAAACACAGAAAAAGACTTAGAAAAAAGAGGAGAATCAGAGACAGAGTCAAAATTCCCACTCCCCTACCCCCCACACATCCTCCAGAATATGAAGAAACTAAAGGAAGTAAAGGTTTGAGGATTTGACCAGGAAGGTCAGCTGAGTAAGGAAATTCAATAGCGTCAAAACTGTTTTGACCTTCCAACATGAATTTCCTTGGCAGAAATATTATGCTTAATAAGAGAGGGTGACTAAAATAAAAGATATCACTGAGAAGAGGGTCATTATGATTCACTCAGGTATCCATAATGTACAAGGAGTTTCAGACACTTGGTGAGGGATCAGGACATGGTAACAAAACTGAAAACTTGTGAGTGGAAGCCAAAGTCTGTCTCAAGAATACAGTGAAAATTGCAGTTACACTGATAAAGCCAATGAAGAGAATAGAGAATAGACAATAAAGAGGAAGAAGGGGTTGACTCAGCAACTGATTCCCAAAATTATTCAATTATTCACAACCCTTCCCCCACTTCAAAAAAAAAAAAAAGAAAAAGAAAAAAAAAAGAAAAAAGTCCCAATGTATATTCTTGTGTAGCATAAATGAGAGAAGACTTATAGCTTCAGCTGAGGACATATTAGTATTCCTACCTGTTGATTCATAGGCAGTAATTGAAGGATCTATGCACATCCAGGGTGCTAAGGAGAATCTGAAGAACATTTATCACAATTTGAATCTGTAGATTGTCTGTCTAAGTTGCTCGTGGAGTAAACGGATGGAAAGGTATGATGATAACCCTATCATTCATGGATTACTATGGTAACACTCTAGATTGGGTTGATATTTTGTGGTTTAATATGCAGTTAAAAGCAATATGATGTTAACTTCCAAGATATTAATTATTATATTTGGCATATACTGAACATTTAAAACACTATTTTTATCAAAGACAGTATAGAATCATAGAATGGTAGGGTTGGAAGGGACCTCAAGGATCATCTAGTTCCAACTCCCTGACATAGGCAGGGACACCTCCCGCTAGTACTGCTCACTCAAGGCCTCGTCCAACCTGGCCTTGAACAGCTCCAGGAAGGGAGCAGTCACAACCTCCCTGGGCAACCTGTTCCAGTGCCTCACCGCCCACACTGGAAAGAACTTCCTCCTAACATCCAGTTTCAATCTCCCCACTGCCAGTTTAAACCCATTGCCCCTCATCCTGTCATTGCAAGACCTTGTCAATAGTCCCTCCCCAGCCTTCCTGTAGACCTCCTGTATGACAAAAAAATATCACTGCCTGGAGATGGTGATGTTTAACTAACAGGTGAGGAATACGCTGTGCCCAGAGCTCCCTGTTGGAATTTCACCTGTCAGTATCACATTTCTAAGGACCATGCAGCAACAATACAGTTTGTCAGCTCATCCAGTGGCACGCTCGTGCCACGTGTGCTTTCTCAGGAATAGATATTTTAATATTTCCCATTTCACAATCTGAAATGATAAAATATTTCCATGAAGAGAAATTTGGGAATAAAATACGGAAGCATATAGCTCTTCAGAGGTTTCCTGCTGATAGATCTATAGAAAATGTTGACTGTCAACAGATGTAGAGGATGGAGCATTTCTTCAGAGTAATCCACTTCAGCGCAGTTAAGCACTTATGTCTGTCTTCAAAATGTCAGCTCCTCTGACAAATCAATGTAATGAATTTTCTGAAAACTAAAAAAAAACTAAAAAAAAAACTTAAAAAAAAAACCAACCAAAAAACAGAGAACAATTATCTCTAGAAGACTAAAATTTCTCTTTAAAAATTTGGGAAATTTCCATCTCCATAACCATTACTAACCTACTCCAACATTAACCATATTCATATATATGCATACATTAAGGCATGCACAACTGTCCAGATTCTGAGTTCCTTCATAGAAAAAAATTCGTTACTTTTAATGAACAGGGATTTTTTGGTTGGTTGGTTGGGTTTGTTTGTTTGTTTGTTTGTTTTTAAATGAGAGCTCAAATTCTGATCTATTTGGTTTATATAGTACTAAAAGTAATATTACGGTCTTCTGCTGGAGTTTTATATTACATTTCAAATTCAAATGGTTAAAACTTGTGCTAGCTGGTATCATAAAATCATTGAATGTTAGAGATTGGAAAGGACCTCTGGAGATTATGGAGTCTGACCCTCCTGCCAAAGCAGGATCACCCATGGCAGATCATGGAGGAATACATTTAGATGGGTCTTAAAACTCTCTGGAGAAGAAGACTCAACAACCTCTCTAGGCAGCCTGTGCCAAGGCTCCAGCACCCTCTCACTAAAGAATTTTTTCCTTATGTTGAGGCAGAACTTCCTCTGTTCCAGTTTGTGTCCGTTGTCCCTCGTCCTATCACAGGACACCACTGAAAAGAGACTGGCCCCTTCTTTACACCCGCCTTTCATATACATGTAAACACTGATCAGATCCTCTCCCAGCCTTCTCTTCTCCAGATTAAACAGGCCCAGGTCTCTCAGCCTTCTCTCAGCCTTTCCTCATCAAATAGATGTTTCAGCCTCTTTACTGTACCATAGCCTCTGTTGGATTCTATCTGGTATATCCCTGTCCCTCTTGAACTGGGAACCCCAGATCTGAACATAATACTCCAGATGTTATTTGGTTCAGTATAATAATTTTAAAATCAGGATGGCTGGTTCAGTCAAAACAATAGTAATGAAATAATGGAGAGTTCATTAAATATGTTGGGGTTGGACTCTATGACCTCTGGAGGTTCTTTACAACATCTAAGGTTCTGTGATTCTGTGATGCAGCAGCTTCAATAAACACAACTTTGATATAAGCTTAGTATGATCAATCTGACATATGGAACTACTGAATTCAGGGAGATTCCTGCAACTTAATTCTCCAGGTTTAGAATGAAATGAAGTAGAAATGCTTTTGGATGTCAGTATTGTCAAACTGTGCATTAACCTTCACCAAAACTTAAGTTCTGAATATGGAAAGTCTTCAGAGTCTAGATCAACATTTATCTTTGAATATTGTGGATGCTTTCTGCATAGGTCAATACACATGTTCACAGACTTCCATTTAATATAGATCTGTTCCACTTAGCCCTTATGCTAGGTTTTATAATTAACAACTGCATTCAGAATCTAATAAAACTAATAAAGGCTTTAACTCCTGTTCTTATCTTCTTGTTCAGATGCTTGTATATGTCACATATTCTATAATATAAACCTTTATTCTAAGTGTTAGCAACCCTCTTATGCAGTTTGTCTCACAGCCAGATTTGTCTTAGTACCATTATAGTTGAAAGAACAGCATTAAGGCAGCCTTCCTTTTCAGTTCCTGATTGTGATTGCTAGCAGATCAGATTTATTCCCTTGCAATCCAGATCATTTTCTAGAAGCTTTGAGAACTGTATGCAGCAGTTTGTTAGAGAGCTCACAGAAACCCTATACTGGCAGACCAAAAAAAGCCCTTCGACTGTCACTTTATGTCATTAACAATTTCTAAACCATTACAGATGGGCTGGACTGATTAGAACTGAGGAGGGAGGATCTTTTTCCCAGCCAGAAATATCCCCTGAGACTTTTCCTGCATGTTAAGTTTCTAGTGATTAATGGGAGAAAAATAAGACCGCCTGCCCCACAGTTGCCGTGTACTTTATTCAGGAAAGGAGTCATTTGTGTTTGGTGAACTGCTTGCACTGGATGTCTTTAGAAGTTAAATTCTAACTGACTGGTTATTTTAAAGACTTAGGATAACAACAACAGCAGCAGCAGCAATAAAAATTTTAAAAAACCCTCTGCAATCTAATTGCTCAGGTTTTTTTCCCCTCTGCTTCTGAATATTCATTTTTAAT
Source organism: Eubucco bourcierii (assembly GCA_013396675.1). Taxonomy (NCBI): domain Eukaryota; kingdom Metazoa; phylum Chordata; class Aves; order Piciformes; family Ramphastidae; genus Eubucco; species Eubucco bourcierii. The sequence continues at coordinate 69,092 of VWZE01024908.1, forward strand.
GGCTTCACTGCAATTTCTCTAAATGGTGCTAAAAGGCTAAAATGTTTATCTTCTACCCCCCACACCTCCCTTCCATTCTGATGTTTTATTTCTGTAAATGAAAACTACAGCTGGAATATTGTTTTACTACAAATCTCACACCAGCACTGTCGGTTGTGATGTGACACCAGAGATTCTTATCTGAAGGCTGGCTTGGAATTATTAAACATTCTCACATTGTGCAAAGTGTTGGGGATGAACAGCAGTGCAGTGAGGTGCATCCAACACTTCTGTGCTTCCCACCTGATCCTTGAAATACGACTCCTTTAAAAGGCTAATATTTGCTTTATACAGAAGTGGCAATCTTCAAGCACTAACATGTACTGGAAATATTGCTGAATTCTTTATTCCTCTGTGTTCTTTCTTTCTTTCTTTTTTTTTTTTATTTTTAAGAGAAAATTTTTAGGAGGAATGAGATTCATTCAAGTAAAAAGAAGGACAAATTTATTATTTCTTCCAAAAGTATCTGCAGAACTTTTATGAGAGGACAATTTCCAGCGAAACCAAGTGGTTAACTTTCTTTGAGCTGAAAAAACAAAATAAAATTATCGCTTTTAAAACCAAGGAACAAAAAGAAACAAAAATAAATTTCTGAATGACTGGTTTTGTATTTCATTTTGGTTTTAATGTGACAAACGTTGTATTCCTGGTGTTTTCATTTTCATGATAATCATCAGAATGACAACACGAGGTAGTGGATTCCAGACCAATCTAACCACTTAAATCATAATTCTGCACTATTTTTAGGGAAACATCAACATGAGGTGTAGAAAGGGAATGATGGCAAAGTAGTGCTTGTGCTATACTTATATAAACTTAAAATGCTTGAGCTAAAGTTATCTCCCTAGTCTAATTCTTCCGAGTAACTCTCTACCACATCATAAATGTCAGATCTTACGAGACAAAAGACCCACAATAATGTGACTGTCACGGACTGTCACAGGCGTGGAAATCTGGGAAAACACTTAGATGCTCTACAAGTTCCTGTCACAGGTGAGATTATTTGTTTCATTATATGCTGTAATAAGGTGGTTCAGTCCAGAAATACCTCACCTTGCCTTGTAATGGTACTTTGAGTTACCTGCCTGAAAGAAAATAATGAAGACTGGGCAAGAGGAAGAGTCTGATCCCATTCACAGTCTGCTTGGGATGTGTTGTTTTATTGGTGCAAGAACAATCAAAAATTTTTTTATAGTGTGTGGGGTTTCTTTTTTTTTATTTCTGTTTTTTCTGTTGTGATGGTTTGGGAGTTCCCTGCCCCCCACATTTTGTAAAAATGACCCAGACTAGAACTCAGCCGGCTGGAAGTTAAGGACTGAAGCTCTATTTACAGCTCAGCACAATGTACAAGCAGAGATATACACAACAGACAGGGATATATACAGAAATAGACAAGTTAAAAGTAATAGAGAAACACAACACCCCTCCCTGAAGTCAGAGAGCCCAAGAGGGGTTCCCAACCACCCTTCCACCTTCTCCCCGCCCCTATACCTTACCTCAAGGTTTGCCTTACGTGTAAAGTGAGTTAGGAGGATTGGCCAGGGGAGTTAGAAGAAAAGTGGTTAGTGAAGATTAATCGGCAAAGAGGAGCCAGAAGCTAGACCACCCGAGACGCTGTGCCCCCAAACAGACTGACTTATCTAATGTTTTGAGTTCTTTTCCCAAAGATCTCAGCAAGCCTATGAGTGAAGTAGACATCACCATGTTTTCCTTTCACAGCCTATAGTGTAATTTTCTCCATTAAAATATTCTAATTAGCCTCAAACCAGCACATCTGTTTTCATTCATTACTTGTATGGTTTACAAGACCTAGCAACAGAACCACGGAATTATGTGACAATACAATGTTTGTCCTATTACACATAATTTAGCACTGCTACCTCACTCAAAATAACCAAATAATAACACAGCATCTTCAAACCTGGATCTGCTGGGAACTACTAGGAGCACAAAGACAATATGTCTAATGTTATAGGCAGCACAAAAAGTCTTCTGTAAGGATTTTTTCCTACTACATGAGACACAATGAAAAAGTCTTCTATAAGGACTTTTTTCTTCTATGTGAGACACAATGAAATATTAGTTTCCAAAACTGTGGCACTGGCAGAAGTAACAATCTAATAAGTAACTAGTTCTAAGCAACTAGAGTCAAACAGAATATTAACTTAAAAAGGAAAAACTTTCCTTGTAAAATGTGGTGAGGATTAGAAATCTGCACCAAAAAAAAAAAAATTTACTTTTTAAGTTACATTGCAGTATCATCTCAGTGAGAATAAATACTTGACATGAAAACTGACAGTTTAAAGCACAAATATTTGAAGCTTACATTCTGTTTTCTAAGTGAGTTATGTAAAAATCCAATCAGTTTGGGGCATAGCGTCTTTTTATTTTTTAATTAAAAAAAATGTTGTCACAGCAATGGGTAGTTTTCATTTTTGAGTGCTGAGCAGCCATGCTCAAGTTTAAATAACCGGTGGGAAGCATAAGTGCTCAGCACCTTCAAAACAAAGTTTACTGGACAGTATAACTCATAGTCAATGCTCATGATGATGTAAATCTGAGCTTAGCAAGTGCAGATACCTGTTCCTTGTAAAAACTTTTTGGTTTAGTGACTTCAGCATCCCCTGAGCTTTGACTTTCTGTTTCACCAACTTAGATCTGATTAATGTTCTCAGATGAGTGGAAAGGTTCAATGTGTGTTTCACATTGGTGTACCAACACTGCTGTTTGAACTTGCTTTTGTCAGCTTAATAGTTTTGTTTTCATAAACAGTTGGTGCCAGAATGCTGCAATTGGTCCTGCTGAATTCATCCATGTAAATTGGGAATACTTCAAACATATTGAACTGTAAAGTATTATGAAAGTAGATTTTCTCAGTTAGGTCTTTTCTAACCTTAGGAAAAGTAATGTCTTAAAAAATAATTCTTTAAATTATTATACAGTCAAGCTCTGTCTCCTAATTTAACTTCAGAAATACACCTTTTCAAGAGGTATTTATTGCATGTACCTATTAATGTATATAGAAGAGCTATCAAAGACAACAAAAGGAATATATATGGTGAGTTAGTCTTTTGATATTGTCACAAATCCATGCCTGTTGTTCTGTTACAAACATGCGAGAATGTTTCAAGAAAAATGGTTGAAACTTATAAATTAAAGGTTCTTCAATATTGCATCTGGTTGCAACATCTAATTAACATTTTAAAGGCTACAGTTTAATTTAAATGAATGGCAGGCCTTTGACTGCACAAGACAGCTCATGAACATGATTACAACAAAGTAATTTCCCTTTGTCAGATACAGACTTTCAGTAATAGTGTTCTCTTAGCTTAATAAAGTTAAGCACCACTTACAACCGGCACTTCATTTTGCTTCTTTCTATTATATAGAATGGTGGTTGTTCAGTTCTTATAGCAGCCATCTGCGTAGGTGTTCATTTGTACTCTCCTGCTGTGTGGGTACTCTGTCTAATTCCCAAGCTTCTAGCTTTATAATAGTTTCACAAAATGCTGTTTGAATTTTTATAAGCTAGTTTTCATTATCATTAGTCGAATGTTCCAAAGCTTTATACTGCCCAATATGGTTCTATTTTGACTCATGTTTGTATCCATGGATAATATCTCTGTGCTGTAATATTAGTGGTACAATATCCACTGGAACAAAAAAAAAAAAAAACAACAAAAAACAAAAAACCAACTTGGTTCTATCAGTAACTTGAAATTTATAGCATTATAATTTATTCTATAATCTTCCCTTCCCCCCCCTCTTCCCCCCTATTAAATAAAATTATAGATATGTTTCAAAATCATGATACAGTTTTCATTTAAAAGTTTGATTCCTTTTCATTGCGGCTGCAAAATGCGTGCAGATTAAAGATATCCTAAGGGGTAATGCGTGATCTAATAAATTGGAATGTTCTGATATGGGTTTGTCACTGTCTAAGACCCCTTGTTGCTGTTAGTTCCTGTAGTTCTGCCTCAGACAAAAGGGAAGGATGTGATGGAATGGTATTCTGTCATTTTTTTTTTTTCCATATTACTTTGCCCTCCTCTCTCAAGTGAATTCAACCATTATTACCCCTTTGCTTAGAGCCTCTTAGAGCATTCCACAATAGAAGGTCCCCCTTGTGTTCTTCAAACATATCTTGTGTTCCCTTGGAGAGGCATATTTGGAAGAGCAATTAAGCATTGTTGTTTGCAAAGAAAAGCAAGACATCTACTAGTATTCTGTACTTAAATGAAGCCCTCCTTTCTAGGATCCCAGAATTCTGTGGAAGTATTCATTAAATTTATAGCACTAACTGAAGCATGTACTTTCCACTTGTGTATTACAGTTATGGTGTGGATGATTAAGTAGAGTACTGCAAAAGAAAGAATGCAAATGGCTCGTTATATGATTCTAAAAAAAAAAAAACAAAACCTCAACAAGTAAGTGACAAAAATGTAGTGCAGCTATCATGGTTCCTAATATTTCTCTGCAGTTTAAAATCCATAGGCATTTGGAAGAAGGAATAATATTTTGCTTTCATTATTTACTGTTGAAGGAATAGCAGTTTCAAAGTGCATTACTTTCAGTAAAACCTTAAAAAACTTCTATTTTAAATACATAGAGAATCAAGTAAAATCAGAATTAAATTGGTATTTTCCTTGGAGAATACAGACGAGCTGCAGCCACCTTCTCAGTGATGCCCCATGACAGAGCAAGGGGCAATGGGTGGAAGTTGAGGCATAGGAAGTTCCATGGAAACATGAGGAAATTTTTTTTTCACTGTGAGGGTGACAGAGCACTGGAACAGGTTGCTCAGGGGAGTTGTGGAGTCTCCCTCTCTGGAGATACTGCCTGGATACGTTCTTGTGTGATCTGCTCTAGGTGATCCTGCTCTGGCAGGGGGGTTGGACTGGATGATCTATTCAATTCGCTTCCATGCCCTGGTATTGTGTGATTCTGTGATCTATCTAATTTAGCTTTCCTGCCCCATATTGACAGAGTTACTAAAAAAGCAAGCCATCCCTACATTGAAGAACAAAATATACTATTAAATAGTCAACAATTTTTTTTTATTTGAAATTTTTATAATTTAAGTTGCTGATCAAACGTTCATCAAGGTTTTACATTTTAAAGCTTCAAAATAAAATACATGTAGGTTGAAATTATTATTTTTTAAAAAATAAAATGACAAAGAATTAAACTCCCAAGTACTTGTCAGAAATGTTTTGAAGCAAGAATCCAAAAAGATTAGATATCTTGTCATTTGTCTGTCAGATCTCAGCCAATTTTTTCCTGTTTTGCAGTGCAAGAAACTTGTACTTTTTGTACATTCACAATATCATCCCTAAAAACTGAAGTTGGTACTGCTAAGAGCATAGAAAAAGTCAGATGAGAACATATGAAACTGCAAAATCTTTTGGAGCTTGAGTTTCAGTCAAGAATGCTACAAGTTAGTTGAGAAACTGTTTTATCAATCACTGCATACTGTGCATTTGAAAAGTTACTGGAAAGAGAAATACAACAGTCTGGGTGAGTTTGTGTGGCAGAGTACTCCTTCATCTCTCCCAACTAATGCTCAAGAGCTATTATTTCAGTCTATGACCATAGCAGAAATTCTGTTGAACAGGAATTCCTATGTATGCCTCGATGTTACATGTCAATAGGTGTTAGAGAATAGAGCTTTGCTGCTGCTGCTATTGTTTTTACATTTTCAGAACGTTAAAGTTGCTTTGCATTAAAATCTGTACTAGAAACCCCTATCCAATTAGGTCAAGGAGAGTTCTATTGTTTTTCAGTGCAGCTAAAATGTCACTTTCTTTAAACATCTGGACATGTTCTTCCTTTAAATATCTGGACATGAGGGGATGCTAAGGTTTGCATCTGGTAATGAGCATTATATAGTTTCTTCTGACATATGTTCTGTTAGAATTGGATCTCCAACGTTCTGTTCTTCATAAGTATTTCTCTAAACCAACCTTAAAAAGTGAGATTTTTGTTTGACTCTAGTTCTGGATTCAGTGCATGCTCACTAATCTAAAAAGCCCTACATGAGCCTCAACCTAATTAATTCAAGGATCTGCAAACTCCATGAGTCTTATCATGGTAACAGCAACAGACGATGCTTCTTAAATGTACACCCTCTGGAGTGCATTTAATAGGATCAGAGCAGTCAGAGAGAATACTCAGTTATGGAATTTGTTCCTACCAGGAATTGAACTGAGTATAATTCTTTCCATTTCCAGACAGCAACAGTCAGAAAAAAAAGAATATTTTCTTATTGAGCACTAGATTTGTCTTGAGTTGTGTACAAGATGATCATATAAATAAGAAAACCTCAAGGAGGAAGGACTGGAGTTTTACTGCTGTTATGAGTGGGATTTTGCACAAGCCAATGTATGTTAATACTTCTGGGAAGAATTATGGACATTTTGAAAATACATGTGGAAATATGTATTGCTCACAGTGAATGCCCTGAGAAAAAGTGAAAAACCCAGAGGTCTTTGTGAGCTATTTAACAATTTAATTGAATTTTTATTTCATTCCTGCTAATTAATTCTTTAGCTTTAGTTCATAATAAGAAAACAAGTTACACTTTTTTTTTTTTTTTCTTTCAGTGTTAGCTGGAAAGGACTAGGACTGTGTCCAAATTTTCAAAGTACCAATGAACCAAACACAATTTTTTTTCTTTCTTTTTTAATCTTAGAATCCACTCAGAAAAAGTGCAGATGGCACCACCAATAAATGACTGTCATGGACCAAGATCTTTTCTATGCAAATGACTAATGCATCACTATGACTCTATCAGAGCAACAGAAAGAGGTTGCCAAAAAAAATAAAATAAAATCATATCATAATCACTGAGTATTCCTGATTGTTCACTGTTTGTAGCACATATGGATCCTCTGAAATACAGAACACCTACCTAAAAGAGATACTCAAATCATTATGCATGATGAACTTTTGCATGTTTAGAATTTTTAAGGAAACTCTTTGGTCTACAATAAACAGACATATTTTCCCAGTGGCATTACAGCAATAGCTGTGCTAAAATAAGAAACAACAAAAAAACCCAAACCAGGAACCAAACCAAACCACCAACAACAAATAAACAACACATTAGAATCTATGCTTTCATTTACAAAGCAATAGTCAGGACACAGTCTGAAATTGAACTGCCTCAAGCATTTCTCACAGGCTCCTTGAAATGTATCTATAGAGTGAAAAATAGATATAAATATTTGAAGAACAAGAAGGGAGGGGATAATTATTCTAATGACAGAATTTGTTTTTTATCATACCTATTGTGGAATTGAACTGACTTCTAACAGTCTGGCATGCAGGGTGAGAGATGACCAGACTTCAATGACTATAAATCAATTGAAAATACATTATTTTTGCATAACCACCAAACTCTTAATAGAAACTTACAAGGCACCACAAACTGCAAAACAACTCAAAGGGGAATAAATTGACAGAATTTATCTCAGAGCAAATCTAGTTCTGTTGAAAACCACAGAGAAATTTAAAGAAGAGACTCAACGCAAAGATCAAATAAAATTAGGGTACTTCTTCCAACAGTCCTTTAAAATGGAAATGCAAGCTTAGATCAAGTCTTTCTATGATGCTGTAGCACTGTGAGAAGAGCTTGACACTGCTCCTCACAAACTGGCATGGTTTCAAAATGGATGGGTTTGACCGAGGAACAAGCTTTGAGAGTCTTTCTCAGCATTAAAATTCTATCACAAAGATTATATTTCAGAAAACTGTTTAGGAAAAAAGGTGGACTTTCCAGAAGCAGCAAATATGTGTGACTCTAGGGAGACTGCAGAAAGAATATGAACGCCTGAGTAGTTCAGACACATCTAATGTACACTAGGTCTCCTCTGTAAAAAAAGCCATCACCTTGTTAATCCTGTTACTGAGTCATCTGCAGATATCTGTCATTCAGAGTTTTGCAGTTAGGCAAGGCTCCAAGACTGAAGAGATTTTGAAGCTAGATTAGAACCCTATGATTGTTCTGTCTGAAGCAACCTATTTGGATTATGCATACTCTTCCCAAAAGTATCCCTTCTCCATTTAAAGAGCTGAAGCTACAAAGAAGTTCTTTGTTTCAATTGTGTTGTCATACTCAGTGTGAAACTTCTGTCTTGTCTGAATATGCCTGCTTTTTAATTTTTTTGTGTCCTGGATCACGCTGGATTTTGGTTTGTCAGAATTACAAATCACCTGTTTTTCATGTTCCTATACTCTTAACAAATCCTCTTCTAATTTGCTTTTAGATTAATAAATCAGATACAGCAGCTTACATCTGGAGGAAAAACACTTCTGTATCTCAAAATGTTCTGGTGTGTGAATTCCTTCTTTTAATAAATTTGTTTTGAAGGCCCTGCAAATAGGCTTCCCATCTTGCATTCTTTATTGTCATGAAACTTCCTATTCATCTCACCTAATGTTACTCAGTGTAAGAATATGTATCTATTCTGAGCTGGTCAGGGTTTCTTCTGTAATTAAAGGAGCAAGGAAAAGCAATTCTACAACATCAGTCATCCTATTTTAAGAAGGATGACTCACCCTCTGGAATATTTGTATCTCTCTCTCTTAACCACACAAAGAGCCCTGTCTGCTGGTTAGATTAGATTTCTATCTTTAAAGCAGCTACAGTACTTGAAAAGATTCCCAAGTATATGGTGAGTAGTTTCCATTCCTTCACATGAGACTTGATTTGATTAAATGAATTAAATCATGTAAGTAAAAAGGGAGGGAAAAGTCTAATCTGAAAATCTTTTTGAGACTTCAGGTCTACCTGCTTTGAAATTTCAGGGTTTAAGTAATTTTGCATACTCCCACCAATTTGGAAGCTGAGGCACTTCACTTAAGAACACATTTGTGCAGGTAGACAGGTTTGCAAGATTTTTTCTTCAAGGAACTATGCAAAATGATTGTCCAAAACCTTTGCAATGTACATTTAACTATTAATTTTTACATAGCTTAATTTGTGATTAGGAAAACGGAGATGATATGTCTCTTGTTTGTTCTATTTGTTTGCTATCTGTATTCTTTCATTTAGTTTATAATCTGTTTTTAACTAGGGCCATGCCATGTCTCTGCTCTGTTTCTGTGACACCTTAAGGTTGTAGTCATTCAATGCAAATAATTACTGTTTGTATTCTCTGACTGATTAAATGTTCGCATCCATTTATTACCTTTGATACTCCTTTGATACTTCCAAGTTTGCTGCAATGCAAATAAAAATAGCACAAGGAAGGGTTCTTCAGAGCCTGAAAGAGGTTTAAGTACCTGAATCAACAGTGCCGCCACGTGACCTTCTCCCCCAAAGCTGTTATTGATGTTCCTCATCTCAAGAGTGTGTGGCTGAATGGATCAGCTTCTTAGAGTGCATTAACAAAACAACTATCCTAAGATATGCCCTGGCCATGAGTTGCACTCAAACACTTCCATTTCCTCTTTCACCAAATTCCAGTGGTAGCCCTGCACCTCTGTTAATTCTTGTTTATCAATCTGAGTACTTTCTTGTGGATTAGATTTTGTTCTACTTGGAATACAGATGAGAAAAGCAAACTTTGCTCTTTGAGTCCTGACAACCAGGTTTAATTGTCCAAGTTCTCAAGTAATCATGGGATCACATTAGATCTGTAAGGATCCATGGCATTGGGATAGACCAAAAAAAGACAACTCCCCAAACGTTCCCAGCATAACCAGTGTTGAATGCTTTAATTTCTTAAAAATTCATCTGGAAAAATTCCGAGAACTTACAACTCTCATGCTAATTTACAGAGGCTGAAGTCTAAGGAAGAAGAACTGAAGAGGGTGATTCTTCCTCTCTCCTTCCTCTGTTCAGCATTATTACTCTCCACCTCCTCCCTGCAAATGTTTCATGGCTATCTAGCAACTTCAATCACAAAGACCTGTATTTTAACAAGAATTTGCTGTATGCTGGTAGGTGCCACTGTCAGTCCATCTGTCCAACATTTTTCTTATGCATTCTCCAACATCTCATGAGTTAATACTTTTGGTTGCAGTCTTCACAAAGAAGGAAGAGGAGACAGCATAATTAATTGTTCCCCACCACCACCTCAGTTATTTATAGAATCATAGAATCATAGAATGGTAAGGTTGAAAGGGACCTCAAGGATCATCTAGTTCCAACTCCCTGCCAGAGGCAGGGACACCTCTCACTAATATAGCTCACTCAAGGCCTCATCCAACCTGGCCTTGAACACCTCCAGGGAGGGAGCAGCCACAACCTCCCTTGGCAACCTGTTCCAGTGTCTCACCACCCTCACTGCAAAGAACTTCCTCCTAACATCCAGTCTAAATCTCCCCTCTGCCAGTTTAAACCCATTGCCTCTTGTCCTGGCATTGCAAGAACTTGTAATTAGTCCCTCCCCAGCCTTCCTGTAGGCCCCCTTCAGATACTGGAAGGCTACTATCAGGTCCCCTCGAAACCTTCTCTTCTCCAGGCTGAAGAGCCCCAACTCTCTCAGTCTGTCCTCATAGGAGAGCTACTGCAGCACTCTGATCATCTTTTTGGTCCCTCCTCTGGACCCGCTCCAACACATCCATGTCCTTCCTGTGCTGAGGGCTCCAGAACTGCACACAGTACTCCAGATGGGCTCTGACAAGAGCAGAGTAAAGGGGCAGAATCCTCTCCCTTGCTCTTGATGCAGCCCAGGACTCGGTTGCTGTCTGTGATGCACGTGAACACTGCAAGCTCATGTTGAGCTTTTCATCAACCCAGACCCCCAGGTCTTTTTCCTCAGGGTTACTCTCCAACCATTCACCACCCAGCCTGGATTTGTGCCTACCACCCAGCTGGGATTGTGCCTACTCAGGTGCAGGACCTCACACTTGGTCTTGTTGAATTTCATGAGACTGGCCTGGGCCCACCTCTCCAGCCTGTCCAGGTCCCTCTGGATGGATCCCTGCCCTCTAGCAAGTTGACTGTGCCACACAGCTTGGCGTCATCTGCAAACTTGCTGAGGGTGCACTCGATTCCTCTTAAAAGTGTCTGAAGTTTAATTTCATCACCAGTTAAAATGCAGCTGTGATACTGTAAATGACAAGTCATCCTCAGTCATCATGAAATCAC
>VWZE01024910.1:1406-66570 GCA_013396675.1 Eubucco bourcierii
GCCATCTATAGAAAAAACAGGTAGCAATTGGGTAACAGATAGAAGACAGAAAATAAAATAGCTTCAACATAAATCCCATAACTTCCAGACTGAACCAGCAATAAATAAAATTTAATTAGCTGGAAGCACCAAATAAAAGGTATGTGAGGGTTTGGGAGTTTCCCACCCCTCCACACTTTGTAAAATGACCCAGACTAGAACTCAGCCGGTTGGAAGTTAAGAGATGAAGCTCTATTTACAACTCAGCACAATGTACAGCAGATATATATACACTATATACAGAATATTTACAGAAATATACAAGTTAAAGGTAATACAAAAACANACCCTTCCACCTTCTCCCCACCCCTGTACCTTACCCCAAGGTTTGCCTTACGTGCAAGGTAAATTAGGAGGATCGGCCAGGAGAGTTAGAAGAAAAGTGGTTAGTGAGGATTAATTGGCAGAGGAGCCAAGAGCCAGAAGCTGCTCGATCCCTCAGCAGTTGCTGCTCCAGCAAGAGACAGAGAGAGACTGACTAATCTCATGTTTTGGTTATCGTTCCCAAACAATTTCTTAGCAAGCGTATGAGTGAAGTAGACATCATGATATTTTCCTTTCACAGCCTATAGTGTAATTTTCTCTATTAAAATATTATAATTAGCCTCAAACCAGCACACCAATGGAGCCAATGCCAGCCTGCTGCAAGGCAGACCCATGGTTGGCCAAGTCCAAGCCCATCAGCGATTTTGACAGCATCTCTGTGATAACATATTTAAGAAGGAGGAAAAAAACCCAAACAAACAAAAAAACCTCATTAACCACAGCTGGAGAGAAGGTGAGAATTTGAGAGAAACAACTAGAATCCCACTTTCCTGAGTCTGAAATCCAAAGCTGGGCTTTTAAGCCTATACTTTCAGATAAAAAGCAAGGTGTAACATAGCCAGATAAGGCTCCTGCATTCACTACTTAAATGAAAGAACTCAGAATCTGGCCCTTCACAGACAAGGAAGTTCTTTCTCAGACATTATATGCAACTTACCTATCAGACTGGACCCAAGAGGAAAAAACAGCATTCTATTTTTTAGGGCGGTCCCTTGAAGAACATGCTTGAACAAGACTCCACTGCTTAGTAACTGAAGCCACAGAAGAACAACAAAAGACTGTGACCTTTATATCAAGGGAAACATTCTGAATTTACAATGAAGGAAGATGAAGAGAGAAAATACCATAGCATGCAAAGTAGTTTCTGTTTTCAGATCTTTCAACTGGAAAATCTCTCGTCAATTTTACTTTAGAAGCCAGCAACTTCTATAAAGGAAGATTGTTTTTTTAAGTGATACAGTCACCAGGTAAATACCAAAACGCTCGTGAGCCACAGTACTTTCAAGGAGAGTATACATTACTAACGCACATTCATGAAACTATCTTCCCCGGGGGAAAGGATTGTTGTGAATGTGATATTGGGCATGTGGTTCTACAATAGAGATGATGGACTTGACATATGTTAACTCATTTAACTTCCATCTTACTGTAAAGAATTTGTCAAAAGAAGTAAGTAGCAAAGCTTTGATATTATAACACCAAAATGAGGACAGTTAAAAATACATCCTACACCATGTTGGTCACGCAGAGTGAACTACTCTTCTGAGTAAGGCAATAGTACTCTCAAAACTTTTTAAAATAAAAAAAATCCCAATGATTTTTGCAACCATCTATGTAACATTGCTTTATACTAACATATGCATATTTTCCCACTTGTCTCATAAAAGAAGCCTGTATCTATAAGAAAAATGCAATTTAACGTAAAATTGAACTCAGAATACCAATATTACAGACATCTTCATTTTTCCTCTAAGTGATTAACTGAAGTTCACATAATTCTCCTGTCTCACTTTCTGAACAGTAAAATGGAAGTATAAATGTCTTTGGGACAAGACATATGACTTTGGGAAAAATAATTTCTTAACACCCATAAAATACTAGGAGATCCTCAGATAGCAGGTACAGGAGAGTGTCATCATTAATCATCACCCTGAAAATTAAGACATCACATTTGAGGTTTGGTCTATTGAGGAAAAAAAGCTGTGAAACAACTCTCGGCCCCTGAAGGACAATTACACTCATACAGTCATTTCAAAAGTTTGAGAAGTTTCCAAAGTATGCAGAAAACCTAAAATTCCTCTAAGAAGAAGCTGCAATTTTAACTGTTTGGTATCTTAGTCACGTCGACTAGTACCTGCTCTGCTTAGTACCTTTGCACAGCACAGCAATCCCTCTGCCACTGCTGGCAGCATGGAGAGATGGGATGAGAAAGGGGAAATCAAGAAAAACATTTGTTTCTGACATAAGATAATGATGCAGAGATGACTTAACACCACAAGCACTGACAGTTTGACTTCCAGTCAGATAACGTGCAAGTTGCCCTGGGCATTATCAAACTCCAGGAAATTTGACTAGAAGGTACATGAAAACTTGTAATATGCAATGACTTTCTCCAGCAGAAAGAGTAGGGAGAATAGCAAAAGATAACCAAGTAAGAAACAAATATCTGATAAACAGAGAATAAAAAACAAACAGATCAACTCTAAAGGAGGATAATACAATGATAAAAACAATGAAAAAAATGGGCAGTTAAAGAGCTGAATAGAGGAGTGAGTGAATATAACCTAGAATTAAAGTTTGTCCTACAGCACAAAGGAACAAAAGGAGAAGGGTTGAAATGGCATTCAGGACAATATTGTCTTTCCTGATATCTCTCCTCCCTCTTTGAAAATAAACAGTAGTAACACTTTGGAACCAGATATAGTTGCACTTTCAAAAGGAAAAAAAATAAAATAAATTTATTTTCAAATGCTTCAAATCCTTTAGGTTTATTATGTACTCTGTGTACTCTCCAGTTTCCCATTCATACTACTGTTACTTCTACTAAGAATGGTAAGGTTGGAAGGGACCTCAAGGTTCATCTAGTTCCAACCCCCTGCCATAGGCAGGGACACCTCTCACTAGTACAGGTCACTCAAGGCCTCATCCAACCTGGCCCTGAACACCTCCAGGAGCACCTCGTTACTCCATAAAAATAATACACAAGTTCTGTTGGAGAATTTATGCCCATTTATTAAATCAGCTGATATAAATTTTGACTGTTTCAGAGACTAAAGTTTAATGCAGGAAGATCTCAGAGAAGACAAGATTTGACAAGTACCTCTGTGAACACTAGAATTAGCAAAGCTTTTATCCTACACATTTGTGGCTTTTGGCTAACTGACATTGAAGTTTAGGGAGGTGTGGACTTCTCTGGAAGCTTTTCCTGCGCCTGAAGCATTTCTAATGTCTTTGTCTCTACATCCAAAAAAAACCCCCAAAACACCAACAAACAAAACAACATTTCATGAAGCTTTTGGGAATCATCTACCTGGCAAAAAGCAGGACCACAGCCCTGCATTTCAGGAGAGCAGACTTCAATGTCTTTAGAGATCTGTTTGGAAGAGTCCTGTGGAATACGGCTCTAGAGAGAAAAAAGCGTTGAGAACAGCTCATGGATATTCAAATACCTCCCCCTCCAAGCTCAAGAAAAGTCCGTTGTGCCAACAGAGGTGACGAGATTAGAGCTTAGTAAGAGCATGGAATGCAAATTACTCTTAGATCAGCTTATGAAGGAAGCTATCAGACTGTACACTATCAGAATCATAACCCTGTGACATTCAGAACAGATCAAGTTTATTGCATGAATATGACCAACTACATTTCATAACTCTGTTTCAGACTACAGGTTTTCCATAGTACTATCTTATCCCCATTTTGCATAATAGTAGGATGCATATCAAAGTACACAATGTATGCAGATCACTTCTACTGATACCTATCTAGGGTTCTTGAAAAGGTGCATAATAGAGCACAAAACAACAGATGCTTTAATCATATACAACACCTTTATTCATCATCATATTGATTTAAACCAGATCTACAGGTATTTATTAAGGTAAGGTAACTTGAAAGTGACGTAATCACTTTGTAAGTGACCTACATCTAAGCACAGCTATACTGTTTAGCTAAGCTAAGTCAACATCATACCTTTATGGACACACTGAATGGCACCAAGGCCTCAGAAGTAAGCACAGAGTAGAGACTTGCCAAACAAGTGTGGGCCTGCTTTATCCAAGAAGAGACACAGACTAGAATCAGGAGCAAACTATTTAAATCAGTTGGGTTAGCCTAGGAAAGCCACAAAGTGAACGTGTGGTGATGGAAACTACGAATAACAAGACCACCAAAGAGAAAAGCTATAAGCAGTGGTTCTGACAGTGCAGACACACAGACTAATGGTTTGGAGATTTTCTGTGCAGCTGGACAACAGCACTTTAAAAAACATAAATATTAAAAATAGTAGACATTTCTTCATTTGTGACATCTCCTAGTATCTACGCTACCTTGAGGAATTAATTACAGGCCTGTGGAGGAGGGTCCTTACCTTTTCATTCACTGAACCAGCACACCCTCTCTCTTCATTGGGCTCCTCCTCAGAATGCAGAATCTACACTGCTCATAGAAGTGAGCAGCACTGAGCTCCATGGACACATCATAACAAATCTCCTCATATGTCAGCTGAACTGCTGAGACAGATCAACCAGTCTCAGGCTGCTGACAAAGCAATATAGCTCTGCAACTTCCTGAAGTCCTAATACCTTCTAGTATCTTCTAATAGTGCTGAATTGCACCATATGGAAATATCAACCCTGAGCTTAGATTGTCTATATAAACATTGCATTACACATCACAAATATACACTTGAACCCAATAGCATGGGGAGAAGCAAGTCTTAGCATTCACTGAAAAGGGATGAAGCTCATTCTTTCCTCAGTTCAGGCACACATGCATCTCAGGGCAGGTTAAGAGATAACAGTGGGCTTGATAGCAAATGCGTGCTTCATAGGTGCTTTTATTTTCTTACAACTTGAGAAAAGTCACAGCATAAGAAATCAAGAAAACAACATTTTCATCTCCTTTCTTCCCTCTCTCCCCCAACAGCAACTCTGCTGCTGAAGATTAGACCAGAAAAGTTGTAAAACTGTACTAGTTAGTGAAGCTTGCACCTCACAGAACTTCTACTGGTCTATGCCCACGTGTATGTATTATGCAGATCATCTCAAGACTTGTCACTAGTGAGAAGCGAGAGAGACCAAGTTAATTTAATATAAGAAACAGGAAGTATTCAGGATCCCAGCCCAGAACACACAACTTAGAACACATTCCAAGGAACTTTCCCCAAATTTGGAATACTAACTACTCAGGCCCATATTGAAATCTAGAAAAGCCTTAATTGAAAAAATGCCTTTCAGTTGGTTTGAATGAGAATGCTGTCATAGGGATGGGAAACTTGCCAAAAGACTGCAAAGCAAATGGTAATAATAATTACCAGATGAATTTTGGATAATTGTTTAGCAGAATGCAACAATAATCACTGTGTGTAAGCCCATTTAAATGTTTTGCTCAACTGGGACCAAAAAAAAAAAAAAAAAGCCAACACAAAAAACCACTTTTTTTTTTTTCCTGGCCAATGACACATCCAATGTCAAAAGGCACAAAGTAGCCAAAAAAACTTTAGAAAACCAGAAAAGGTTATTATTTTGGTGGGGTTTTTGTTAGTTTTTTAGGTTTTTTTAAGATTTAGAGATATAAATATAGAATATGAAGTCCAAAAAAAATTGTTAATTAAGATGAGCTGGTGCAAGTTCAGAGAAAGCTGAAAAAAAGTTGCAAGGTGAAAAAGAAATTTAATACTCGAAGGGTGGGTAGAACCCAAACCAGGTTAAGTGAGAAGGACTTCCTGTGTACTACATTCAATTTGACAAACTGCACTGACACAATGGTTATGAGTTGCTTTTAGAGAGCTCTAGCTGAAGGCTCCATCACTGACCACCATGCTCCTACTCCTACAAATGATTACTGCAACACATTTTCGAGCTATGTGCTACAGATGTTTTAACTTACAAGGTTTGCAGATATACCTCACCATCTTGAAAACGTAATCCTCCACTTATTTCTTCCCAGCCTCAGCAATCCTTTGTCCTGATATTCCAAGAGTCATAGGTGGTTCCAGACAGAGTTATGTTAATAAATCATAACTAGCAACAGCTATAACTGTAAGGCAAAGAAACTGTGAAGTGAATAAAGGCTGGAGAGCAATCATTTCAGCCAAGGCTATTTTGCTGCAGAGTAAGTATCCAGAGAATACTGTACTAAAACCCACAACTTAATTATCTTTAGGACATACCAAGACTTTACTGGTATATAAAAACTTTCCCACAATAACACAGCACAAAAATCCGATTTGGATTTAATAACAAAAGGGAAAGGGTAGAAGATTCTGACATTTGCTGTGATCATCACTGTACTGTTCTATGCCTGAGGTGCAAATGGAGATAGTACAACAGCTTACAAGAAAGGCAGTGAAAAAAGAAAGGGGAATTTAATATAAGGAGTTATATGTGGAAACATTAGAATGATGTTAGTGAATTAAGGGGGTTGGGAACCTCAGGAAAGTAATCTTGTCAGCAAAATGCATTAAGATAGAATCTTTCAAAATTGCTGGGAGAGTAGTGGTCCTTCTAACTCTTCTCACTCTCCAGGTTACATGACTCATATTGATAGGGTATTTCTTGAATTTTTGTAAGGAACCTAGCCTTTATGATGAACTCAAGAAGAACTAGTCAGAGAGACACTTAACTCCTGCAATTCCATTATAGAGCCTGTGTACTTGGCTGTGGTAAATCTCCCTTCCACAAGCTCCAAAGATAGTTAGGCTTCTAATTTCCCAGTTCAAGTGTGCAGAAGCAAAGGTAGCCATTATACCACCTGATCAATAAGAAAGAAACAAGATACGTTTATAAGGAGGGTTTATTTCTATATGAGCAAAAACTGTACTATTTGTCTGAAGAGAAGGTAAGAGTCACAAAAAAGATCTTCAGCAAACATAGTTCAAGACACTTTCTGCAGCGGTTTCATGCTTCAGTGCTGTGTGCATCTAAAGAAAGCAACAATCACTCCTGAGTAAAAGACAAAGATCCTGTATCTGGTATTGAACACTTCCAGGGCTATATCTGAGCTATGGAACAGCATCTATTTTTGCTGGAAGTAATTTTACATTGAGGAGAAAAAGTACTTTTTTTTTTTTTTTTTTTAAAAAAAGGAAAGAAAAGAAAAGAAAAATAGAAAGAGAAAAGAAAAAAAGCTGTTGAAAAGCACCGAAGAAAGTTGGTGCTCTAGAAGAAAAGTGCCAATGGTCCTGGCTGAGTTTTCTGTTCACTTCTCAATACATCAGGCCTGGAACAAGTTTCTCAGCACAAAATTTCTGTAATTGGCTGGAAAGCATTTAAGGAAAAATCTTTTTAATTAAAAACAGAGAAAAAAAGAAGACATGAAAGCTATGGGGGTTGGAAGCGGCATATGGTGACCTTATGAAGCTTCACAGCAGAACTGCAGGGGTTGTTTAAACTGAGAAAGCACAGTTTTAATTAAAGAGTCCTGAGGAAAAGACAATTCAAAAGAGCAGGTCAGCTAGGTTCCAAAAGGTCAATTTAAGCTAAAGCAGAGGGAAAACAAGACTTCTGGTCATTTTGCTTTCCTCTGCGAGAAATCTGTTGCTAATTGAGCATTACACTCTCTGCTTGTCAATGCAAAAGCTAGTTGTTCTCTAACCACTTCTATGGGTGTTGCACATCATTGGTCATGTTGAACAGAGGGAAGAAATTTTTTGTAGTCCACTCCAGTTTCTTGATACTGGATCATATCCTTAAATAAACCATCCCTCTCAGCACCCCAACACGTGGAATCTCATATGTGCTTATGCATACTTGAAAATAAAGCTGTGCACCTTGCTAAGCTTCTAAACCCACAGGCAATGCTGTGAAACAGATCCAGCATGTCACCAAACAGAAGTCCTATTTTTAAAAAAACAAACCAGTTGCTACTATCACATTTACTGAAGTCAGATACTTTTGTTTGCTTTTTGGAGAAAAAACGAAAATTATATCTCCAAACAAAAAGCAATTACCAAGGGCAATGCAACCAGAACCCATCAAGTAGCAGACCTAACACAGAAAAATGTAACATGAAAGCTGCAGCTCTGGAGTTCCCGTGAAAAACAGTAATGTCAGTGCACTTCAGTTAGTGTATATACGGTTCCACACATACATGGATTGTTACATTTAAGCAGTGCTTTTGTTCAGATAGATTCCTTTCTTACTTTTGTTCAGATAGATTCCTTTCTTACTGGTCCTTTGAAAACTGATGGCTAGATGCATCTGCTTGGGAGAAGAAGGTTCCAAGAAAAGGCATAGTTATCGCAACACTGACAGACAAAGTAGTGTATTTCCAGGTATCAAGGAGAAGCAACCAGCAACGAGATTAAGTCATCAATTCACTCTCCTGTGAGATACTGAATACTTTTCTCAAATCCTAATTAAACACTCCAGAATTAAAAGGTGGCATTTTCTTGCTTGTTTGGCCTTTCTTCCAGTTTGCATAAGCTTGGAAATTGCATTATCTTACTACTTTGATTTTATTCTCCCTTGCTTCCCACCAGCTAGAGCGCAAGCTTTGATGTAAGTTCCCATTCACTGTGTCGATTTATATCCTCATGGAGCTGGTATTCATCAGGGATATCCTCCACAGATGGATGAAACTAATAAAAAGATACTACTCATTCCTAAACCAGAAATTCAAATATGGAACGAAGCAAAGCAAATGAGAAGGAAAAACTACAGTAAACAAAGAAATAAATAAAACCAAGAGCAGCCTCGGAGACATGGAAGTTAGTGAATGCAACAGTTATGACAACAGAAAACAGGACACCTTAGTAGCTCTTCACAGACATAAATACATGACAACACCGAAGCAAGGAGTAATCCCTGGCCAAAAATAAACCCAGGAGAGAAAAGAGAGACAGAGTATAATCTTGCTGTAGAAAGTAAAGCGCATACTTTTATCCTTTTTTGCATACAAAAATAAAATGGGCATACAAACACTTGACACAGGACACCAAATGCAGTAAGACAGTAGTTCAGGTCTCAAAAGCAATACACTGACATCAATATAAGCTCTTCTGCTTCTAATTTCAGAATCATGAGGTTCACCACTCCTCATTTCTCTACCTGCTTCCTCTGCAGCAGCACAGGGGAATGGGGATTGTGGTCATTTCATCACACGTCTCTGCTGCTCCTTCCTTCCCCATTTTCTTCCCTGTTCTAGTGTGGGGATTCTCCCATACGAGACAGTCCTCCACGAACTTCACCAACACGAGTCCTTCCCACAGGCTACAGTTCTCCATGAACTGCTGAAGAATGGGTCCTTTCCACAGGGTGCAGTCCTTCGGAAACAGACTCGTCCACATGGGTCCACTACGTCAGAAGTTCTGACAGAAGTCTGCTCCAGTGTGGGTTTCCCACAAGGTCACAGACTCCTTGGGGCATCCACCTGCTCCAGTGTGGGGTCCTCCATGGGCTTCAGGTGGATATTCGTTCCATCAGCTGCAACAGGACATTCTGACTCACCTTGGTGTTCAACACAGGTTGCAGGAGAACCTCTGCTCTGTCACATGGAGCACTTCCTCCCCTTCTTCAGTGATCTTGGTTTCTCCACAGTTGTTTCTCTCACATGTTCTGTTTCTTCTCTCCAGCTACAGTTGCTGAATGTTTTTTTGTTTGGTTGGGTTTTTGTTTAGTTGACTGGGATTTTTCCATCTTCTTAAATATGTTATCACAAAGGTGCTGCTGATATCCTTGGCCTTGGCCAGCATCAGGTTTGTCTTGGAGCCGTTTGGCGTTGGTTCTGCTGGACACAGGGGAAGCTTCTCACAGAAACCATCCCTGCAGTGCCTCCTGCTTCCAAAGCTTTGCCACACAAAGTCAATACACTCCTGCACATCATAAGTTTAAATTATCACAATTGTATCATCATTAACTGAGGCGCTGTAGCAAGGAACCGTCTGTAGAATCAGTCACAATTCTGTGCAAGCTTTTATAACTGTTTTCCATGTGATATGTATATATGGTCTTGTATTTAGTGGGGTCATCATAAAAAAAAAAACAAAACCAACTTTAAACTAACTTCTGGAGTAATCCAATCATAAGATACACCACCAGACACACTTCCAAAGAAAGTTCCAAGATGAAAGTCTTACTTGCTTTGGGTATTATTAAGGTTGACCACCTCTTGTTAAGAGACTCTTTCAGTAGTTAGATGACCAAAGATCTCACTTCTGGTCACTGTTACCTGTTGCAAAACATTATTCCCACTCACATTTAATTAAGAACAATGTATCTCAAGCAAAACAATATGCAAGTCTAGTCTCTGTGCAAGTGTGCTAATGACCATAATCCACTGACCATGTTGCAAAGATTCAGCTTCCAGTAAAGAAGTTTAGTTCTTCAGACATGATTAATGGTCTGAGACTCCCTATGCCACAAGCATAGCTGAAAAAAAATCCCACAGGAAATAGAACTGACATGGATGAAATCAAGGGTTTAGTCTCTAATTACTGAGAAATTGGGCTAAGTGGATGAAAATATTGACAGCAAGTTCTCTGAAGAGATGCATTTCTGTCTCTCAGCTCATGTAAAAAGAAGATGGATATAAATGTATAAATATCCAGGTAAACATGCCATATTGCTCAGACTAAAAAGTGCAGCCACTTGATACTGAAGTCAAAAAAACTGCCGAACTCTTCTAAGGCCACAACTATAGACAGTAACATCTATGTGAGCTGTTCCTATTCTCCTTCAAAGAACCTTAGCAATTACATTTTCTTCTACAACCTTTCCATATTTACACAGAATTATTAAAAGAAAAGGCGGAGATAGTATGTAGTTTTCTCAAAAATCCAGATGCCCATCATCTGGCTGAAGTCAGGTGCCAGAAACTTGCACTTATACAGCAATAGGTACTTGCCATCAGTCAGTTTCTTCTCAATTTGTCAGCAAGGTTTACCACTGACATGCAATTCTGGTGGGTGACTTCTTCACTATCATCTCTAACTTTCTTGCAGAGCTGTGCTCTAGGAGTTTACACTTCATCTTTCATAGCTATGATCTGACTCAAACGAGGTATGTCCTTACTACACACTGGTTAGACTGGTACCAGAGAATTTACCTGAAATCTGAGAAATATTGTCCCTGTAATAATATAAATGATTTGGAACATTACTTTGAAGAAGGTGTTGATAACAGCATAGCTGGTTGCTTCAGCAACTATTTCCACATTTTGTCACATTTACAACTGTCTAATTTCCAAGGATCTAAATGGCATGTGTCAAAAGATAGTAGAGTGTGAATAAGTATTGAACAATTCCGTTGATCATGAGCAGAAGTGTTGCAAAGCTCAGACAGAAGGTGAGGTTTTATTTACATTTAAGAGATGGTTCTAGCCTTTGCTGCAAAAAGAAGCAAAGCTGGATAGACTGAAACAGATAAGGCTTGTAGTAACAAAAAAAAACAACAATAAACTGAAACATAAAAATTAATTTGCATATAGTAACATTCAGTTTATGGTTTAAAATTCTAAATTAAAAAAAAAAAAAACCCAAAAAACTAAACAATTCTAGTTGCATATAGTTACATGAGTTTATGTTGGACTCTGGTCAGCTCTGCAATACACCAGTATAAGAATGGCTAGACAAGATAGTACAGGACTGAATAGTTATTTTGATATTGGAGTTTTTTCTTTGTGGACAGGGTTGGGGAAGAGGTCACAAATTTGTCAGTGGTCCCCCTTCCACAGCCATCAGGATCCTGCAACATCATCTACATGTGCCAGGACTAGCTTTCATGGCAACATTCATTGCCCTACTGCCCAATACCACTAAATACTGTGCCTCCTGCAGGGCTCCTAGTCAAAGCACTTGGTACTCCAACTTCCTAAATATTTCAGTCCCTATTTCGCTCATGCTTCATACCCTATATTCTAATCACGTCCAGATCTGCTAACCTGCTCACACCCACCAATCCCCAGAACTTCAATTTTTTTTATATAGATCCCCACGCACAGCCTCAGAAGTGTCTTCCCTCCAATCTACTGCTGCCTGACACCTTGTTCTGTAACAGAAACAGCAGTGGCCATGAGGTGTTCTCACACTACTTTATGTTGTGAGCAGTTTTTAACTATTCCACAGACAACTGTGATGGTGTCCCTCTATCCCAGTGTGGGTATTTGTGCTGCATTAATAGCCTAGATAATGATTTTCAGGCTAACAAGGTAGAAGCAGATGCTGGAATACTTGCCTCCATTTTTCCCCACTGTTCGGAAACACCTCCAGAAGGTCCGAAGAAAAGATGCCCTGTTGTGAGGGGTAGCTTGAACAAAGCTGAACTCACGGAACAAGATATGTGTCCCTCGCCGCACGCTGTTAAAACTGCAAAGATAAAGTCAAAACAATGGAACGTTAGAAAGCAGAACTGTTGCGAACGTTCTGGGGCCAGTTGGAATAGCAACGACAAAACCACCGGCTATTACGCTTTGTGAAAACAAATGTCCCAAACTTCTACACATCTGTTCTCTAGAGAAAAGGTTATTTGCAAGAACTACATATTGGAGTTTAATTATAGGAATTAGAGGTTTATGAAAGTAAAATTCATTCTAAAGAATCCCAGCAAGCGGTGTTCAAGAATCATTCATTTGAAACCTACTCATTGGAAAATGTCTGGTCAAGAGTAACTGTTGTTTACCTGACCAGAAGATGCCCTTTCTTTTAGGCCTACCTGAACTTCATTGTTATTCTCATAACAGTTTTCTGTGAAGTTACAGGTAAAAACAAACAAACAAACAACAACAAAAAAAAACCACCACCACAAAAAAATAATTTCTCCTTTAACACAGGCTCAAGATTCCATTTCTAGGTTCCTGAAACTTGATTACACTGAATGCGTAAAATCTACCTCAGTTATGAAGAGCGGACTGACACTTCATTGAATGATACTTTGCATTAATGCATTTTGAAAATAGTTGCTGGTCATTATGATAAAGAGTCAATTTGATGTTCACATTCTCATATCTTAGCACAAATTTCTCACACTTGAGTTGTAAGCACTTTAGGCTAGCTCATTATAGTAAACACTTCTCTAAAAAACATTTCTCTGAAATGCAAGAAGCTCTCCCTCCGGCACAGCAAAGCTTGTCAGGCAAGAACAATAGAAATGCAAATACCAAAAGGTATAGTGCCAGGATTATCTCAAAGTAGATTTTATGTGTTCCACTCTGCATCAGGCAAGTGGGACAAAGCTTTCAAACACTCCAGAGAGATCATTAAAAACATTCACTTGGGACAGCAGCTTAAGTCTTCTACATAGGAGAGAATTAATGAAAAGATACAAGTTTACTTTCATCACAGCAGAACCTCTCCATAGGTAGCTTTGCCAGACAAAATCCAGTGGTCATTGTGAACCTTCTCAGTTTGCAATTTTTCAATCACCTCTTAAATTTAAATACTTTAAATCACTTTATACTTCATGGTATAGACAAGGATTTGAAAGAGAACTATATAAGAATTAAGCAAAATCAAAAACTGATGTAATAGCTTGGGAGGGTGTGGAGAACAGTAAATTCAATTTTTCCAAAACAACAGTCACAGTTTCCAGTTTTTAAATGTTTTGGTTCTCAAAGATATGTCAGTAAATACATTTTTGTGTCACGTGTTGGAAGCTAGGTGCAGAACACTTGTTTCTAGCCTTCCTGCACAGAAGGAAATGCAATTCAAATAAAGTAAGTACAATCACCTTATGATTAAGAAATACTCATGACTCCTGAATCCTGGAATTAGGAATACTCCTTCTGTAAACACCATGGACAAACACAGTTTTTCATATTTATGAAATTTTAATCATGTACCAGTGTTGCACAAACAAGAAGAAAGCACAGCCATTGTCCCCAGAGACTTAAATAAATAAATAAATAATGTATCTGATCAATATATGCCAAAATAATAGGAAAAAGCTCCCATAACTATCATTGCAAGTAAAGAGTATTCATTACAAAGTCCTGTCGCTCACTGCTTTGGAGTGAATGAGTTCAGGATAAGGGAAAGTGACTTGCACAAAGTCTCATATGATGCTTATGCCAAGATGGAAATAGTATTTCAGATATTTTCATCCCAAATCACAGCCTGTATGACTTCCATGACCTTTTTCCATTTCTGATTTGCATTGCTTTGCTGATAATTTGACAGATGATGGAGAAGAATGTGACAAGAACGAAAAAGACGAAACTTGGTCTAATAGGAGAAGGTAGCCCTCAGAAAGATGACACAAGGTAGATGTTTAAGAAAAGAAAGAAGATAAAGGGACAGTGATACAATTAGATGCACCATATTGTGCTGCTCAGAACAAGTACAGCACGTGCAACCAACTTATGGAAGCAGTTCATAGCACAACTGTAATGGAAAGGTCCAGACATGAAGCTAACATACTATTCATTCACAGCAGACAGCCCTGTTACATTTCTCCTTAGTTCTAGTAAGTGAAAACTCAAGTTACTTGGATTTTCAGCATGGGATTGCTCTAAACCTAGCAGGCAGAAGGGTATGATATCATTTGTTGTTGCTTACTCAGTTGAAAGAGTGGGTGAATATCCTGGAACATCAGCACACCTGGATGTGTTGATAGCCAAATGCCTTCACCTAGCTGAGCAAGACATACAATATTTATTTCATTCCTCATTTCTTGCAGTAAGGTTTTGTTTAACTACACAATGGAAAGATTTTTCCCCAAGAGCTTAAGCCTGAATTTTATCCCAGTTAAGATGCTGCATTTCAGAAACCTTTTTTTTTTTTTTTTTTTTAAATATGTTTTAAAAGCTCAGCTCAAAGGAGCCAGCCCACGATGAAGCTATCCAGCAAGCCACTAACAAATCAACAGATCTAGTCTCAGGCAGATTCAAGATCACTATAAGTGATAGGAATACCACACATTTTAAAGCAAACCATATATGTTGAACTTCCTTTATCATGAATAGATGGACAGTACAAAAATAACTTGGTTACATTTTTCTAAGCAACTGCCCAGAGGTAACATTACTGTTAATGTAGAAAGTAGAAACAGCCTCCAGGTAAACCCTTCTGGAAGAAAAAGAAACAACATCAACACAAAGCTGTTGCAGGTACTCCAACAGCTCACAGACAGCATGGCCAACACCTTCCCTATGATTTTTATATACATACAAACAGGCATCTTTACCAGTTTCTTTTGAATGTAAAGATGAAACAAGCTGTAGACTCTGAGGAGTAGCTTAAGTAAGATATCAACAGCAAAGCAACCACCCTAGCTCAAATATTCTCATAAAACTTAAGGGCCACTGAGATTCTTCCCTTAGCATTGCTCAGTCTTCCCTCTGTCTGCCCTCTCACTGAACAACTGATAACCTAAACAAAGTTAGGGCATCAGCGCGTATCAGCACATTTCATAGAACTATATAACGTTCTGAGTTGGAAGTAACCTTCAAAAGTCATTGAGTCCCAACCTCCCTGCAGTAACAGGGGCATCTTCAACTACATATCCGATCTGATATGGATATTTTTCTAGGGGTTTGGCGTTTACCACCTCTCTAGACAACCTGTGCCAGTGTTTCACCACCCTCATTGTAAAAAATGTCCTCCTTCTATCTAGTCTAAATTTATCTTCTTTTAGTTTAGAACCATCACCACTTGTCCTGTTAGAACAGGTCTGGATTAAAAAAAAATAAAAATAAAAAATCACCACCATTCCTATGGTCCCCCTCTAAGTACTGAAAAGCTGCAGTAAACTCTCCTTGGTGCCTTCTCATCACGCAGTTGAACATCCCCAACTCTCTTATCTTGTCTTCAGAGAAGAAGTGTTCCAGTCCTCTGAACACCTTTTTATCCCTCCTCTGAAACCACTCCAACAGGTGCTTGACTTTCTCATTCTGAGGACTCCAGAGCTGTGTACACTCCAGGTGAGGTCTCATCAGAGCACAGTGGGCAAGTCATCTCCTTCCACCTGCTGGCCATGCTTCTTTTGATTTGGCCCAGCTGGTCTTCTGGGCTGCAAGTGCAGAGAAAAGAGTTTTTCACTTCTCTGCTTAACTTCCCTTTTCCCCATTTTAGGAATTTACTGCAGCCATCTGTGAGAGATGCCTTCATGAAGAAACCTTTCAACAACTCTGCAAGTCTTCTACTGCAAACCTAACAGCTGCCCTGGTTCTATGTATTACCAGTAAACAGAGCAGGTAAATTATCTTCACAGAAGTTACTAGGCATTTTATGTGCCTTGCTGAAACTGGGACTAGAACCTGAACTAAATGTTCATTAGTTCACACTAGCTCTCTGCAAACATTCACTTTTCACACAATAATTGTTATGTAACTGGATATTCTGTTACCGAACAGCTTTCTCCATTCACTTGTGAAAATAATCTAGAGAAAGGTGAGAGAAAAATAAAGAAAGATTCTTGCTTGATGGAGAGATTTAAAGAAACTTTTCCAGTAGGGACTTCAAGGTGCTTACTTTTTCACTCCTTTCCTTTACATGCCCCAGAGAGGCCAAACAACAGAATGGCCTCTTCCAATGCAACTGGCGAGAATGTTTTTGTCTTGCAGCACACCCAGTCCATGCTTGTGGGATGATGGGTGCATGTGAGAGAAAGAAAAACACTTTTGGGAAGAGACCATGATAAAACAGCCTAAGGTCTTAGAAATTGCTGTGCTGGGAACTCTTAACGCTCAGGTGCTGCTTCTCAGAACAGAGCTGCTTTCAGTAAGGCTTTGTCTTTTGTGTAATTACATTTCGGCAACTTGCCAGAGTTCAGAAACTTTCAAGCACTCTTTTCAAATCTCTGGACTTCTGAATAGACTGTAAAAGTCCCAGGATGCTATGGTAACATCCCAATTGAAACTCACTACAGTAGTTAGTCTCTGCCTGCTCAACTCCAGCAAAGCCAAATATGCAAAATGCAGAGAGAGCCCCAAGTCCCTGAGAAAGACAGAACAGCCTGCCAGGACCCTGCTGTCCCCCTAGCAGGTGCCACCTTTGGTTACCATGCAAAGAGCTTAATGAGTTCACAGGACCCCTCCCCTATGGAAAACAAGGAACAAGAACCATTCTTTCTTAACTTACAGCACTGCTGCTTGCATTTTCCACCAAGAGCATGATGAAGAAGAAAATCACTTTGCAGGCTTATGCTACTTCTCCAGCATGAATGATTTTCCCTAAACACAGAAGTTTTCTTTCCAGTTACACAGGTGTCTAAGTCATCAAAACAGAATTGAGTGTCTTAAGTGAAAATAAGATGCAAAGTTGCCATCGAAGGCTATGTGTAAACTAATGGAGATATCTATAAAAATGGTGCAGAGGACATGAGTGGACATTATGGATATCTTAGGGTTCTTTTTTTCTTGAAACACACTCTGGACTAGACCTAGTCTGGTCCCATGAACTGAATGCTCATTTGCAGTTGGAACACATCTTCCAGTTTAGTTACATCTAAAAGGAACCTAGGTCACAAGCTCCAAGTCTGCAAAACAAAGCACAGTAAGTACGGATAATCAAGAGTATTAGGATTAGAGACTATGGTACAATGGGTAACAAAGAATTATCTCTAGCAATATAAAACACTGAAATGGCTGTAAAACCCAGGCAATTTTTGTTGTTAAATTACTCATCCACACACAGAGCATCCCCAAGTGACCAATCACACTTACCCTGAGGCTATGCTCTGAAACAGCTAAGACAGGTTTACCTTGCTTGGAAGGAGCCCTGAGAGCGAACACTTAAAACTGTAGGTATCATTGGGGCGAAAAAAATCCCATTGTCACTGCTGTGAAGAATAAATTACTGCCACGTAAGAGTAGTTTAATTTATGATCATTCTGTTCTTCACTTATTGGTTCAAGTGTATAACACTACCTGCAATATTCAGACCAATCATTAGATTGTTTTGTTAGCAATCCCTCTTGGAAGGGAGACTAGGAGCATTAGTGGTCTTCAAAGCTGCACTATCGACTGGTTTTTTAATATTCCAGAGATATTAATGTTTGGACAATGAAGTCAGCCTTCAAGATCACCATCTTCCACAACTGAAAGTAGTAGTGGTTTTTAGGCACCTACTTAGCACTGTTAGAATGAAACAGATGCTGAAAATTATTCCTGATCACTGGCTTTAAAAGGAAAAATTCTTTTTTAACAACCAGGCAGATAGGACATCACTAACGCTGTAAACATTTTGGCCAGACTGAATGATGCAGCACTGCAACCACTGAGATTGGATCTTCTAAAAAATGCTTTCTGTTTCATCCACTCAAGTTATTTCAACTGAAGGGTGTGGAAAGAGGAAGAGGAGTGACACAAATTTTAATGATTCAATGTCAGGTTTCTTGGTATAGGCTCAGGAACCTTTGTATTCATGGAGAGTGGTACAGAATTTATGGCAAATATTGCTTGAAAGGAAGAGAACTACAGCACCTGTGACAGCTCAGAGCAGGCAGCAAACAAACTTTGTTATGTCGCTTTGCAGCAAATCAAACCCTCTGAGATCAGTCTACAGACTCTGGAGAAGGAAAGGATTAAAAGAGTTGCTGTGTTTGCTCTTTATTACCTGGAATACCTTTAGCTTTTTTTAGAGTCCTCCTTCCTTATTTTTTTTTCTATACTTCATCAGTAATAATAACACCTTGAAGTTTTCCAATGAAAAGCTAAATTGACCTTACTGTGTTGAATTATTACCCTAGAATTATTAAAAGTTTTTTTTTTAAAAAAAAGGGGCAAACAAGGAGGGGGCAGTGGGGCAGGAATCACTAAAAACAGAAGTCTTTTGATCTGAGCAGCATCCTGCAGTTTGCTGTAACTCAAGCTGGCCATTCCTATATACAGGAGGAATTAAGGACTTCTCCTGCCAGGCAGGGCCCTATTAAAGCACAATAGCTGCTTGAAAAGGGTAAGCAAGCCGATATGGATATAATAGGCCACATATTGGGGCCCCTTTCTACTCTGAAGTAAAGCTGCTTCTTAGAGTTATGAGCTGGGAAACCTAGTATTCTGGAAGATGGGAAAGAGCATAGAATGGAAGGGGATAAATAGCCCTGCAGAAGCCCTCCAAGGTGCTTAATGCAAAAAGCAAAGAAGCCTTCAGAGATAAGCATCAATTGCACAGGACTAGCTCTTTCAGTCCAATCAGATGCTGTTTCAGACCACATGGTGTTCCAGTGAGTGAAGAAAGGTCTTGCTGGTATAAACAGATTTAGTTTTTACTGTGGAAAACACAGCAACTTGTGCACCACAGAGATACCTGCATAAATACCATTGTAAGCTAGTTTAATTGAGATAATTTCAGGTTGTTACCCAGCTCCCCTCAAAAACCCTTGTCCTTTACCCCTCAACATAGAATAAAAAAATAAATTCACACAACGAAAGCTGCTAGCTCTCAAACTAGTGTATTTGCCATTTGTTCAAACTGGTCCAATTAAGTATTTTGAGGCGAGAAGAAAATTCCTCATTGAACTGCTCTATATTTTTTACATATGCTGAGGGCACGAGAGAGACAAGTCTTCAACAAGTGTCACTATCATACAGACACACTTTCCATTCTTTCTGTCACACTGTGGAATTGATTCACTAGGTGCAAGATGCTTCAGAAAACAAGTGGTGAACCTGTGGCAAGGTTGAGAAGGTTGCACAAAGAGAAACACTGCCAGAAACATAAGCAGCGTAAGATAGTGTTCAGATTTCCTTTAGAATCATAGCATCAGCCAGGTTGGAAGAGACTTCCAAGATCATTCAGTCCAACCAATTACCCAGCCCTATCCAATCAACTAGACCATGACACTAAGTGCCCTACCCAGTCTTTCCTTGAACCCCTGCAGGGACGACAACTCCACCACCTCCCTGGGTAGCCCATTCCAACGCCAATCACTCTCTCTGTCAAGAACTTCCTCCTAACATCCAGCCTAGACCTCCCCTGGCACAACTTGAGACTGTGTGCCCTTGTTCTGTTGCTGGTTGCCTGGAAAATACACTGACCCCCTCCTGGCTACAACCTCCTTTCAGATAGTTGTAGACAGCAATGAGGACACCCCTGAGACTCCTTCACACTGCACACCCCCAGCTCCCTCAGCCTCTCCTCACAGGGCTGCGCTCCAGGCCCCTCACCAGCTTCATTGCCTTTCTCTGGGCATATTCCAGTTCCTCAACATCTCTCTTGAATTGAGGGGCCCAAACTGCACACAGTACTTGAAGTGTGGCCTGACCAGTGCTGAGTACAGGGGAAGAATAACCTCCCTTGTCCTACTGGCCACACTGTTCCTGATACAGGCCAAGATGCCATTGGCTCTTCTGCAACCTGGGCACACTGCTGGCTCATGTTCAGCTACTACCTACCATACCCCCAGGTCCCTTTCTGCCTGGTTGCTCTCCAGCCACTCTCTTCCCAGCCTGTAGCGCTGCTTGGGGCTGTTGTGGCCAAGTGCAGAACCCTGCACTTAGTCTTGTTAAATCTCATCCCATTGGCCTCTGCCATTCAGCCTGTCAAGGTCCCTCTGCCCTTCAAGGGCCCTCCTACCTTCCAATGGATCAATACCTGCTCCTAACTTGGTGTCATCTGCAAACTTACTGATGATGGACTCAAACCCCTGGTCCAGATCATCAATAAAGATAGCCTAACAGCAACTCTGGAAGTAGCTCTGGAATTGACATTGGCTGGAGATAGATTTTGTTAAAAAAGTGTCAATGTCCATTGAAGGAGTGAGAATTTATTCAATAATTTTCCAATTCAAAGTGAAGGAAAACTGGTTTCTTGGAAAGTTGAGGCCAAAGCAGAAGCGTGAGTAAGTGCTTGCTTGCTTCATTCTGCATGTTGTCTCCTGCTTCTCTTATTGTAAGACAGTTTCCATGTTAGACCAGACATGGAGAAATTTGACTTTCAATTATTTGAAAAGGCACAGTTAAGTTATGACTGTGGTGATCCGTGAACTACTGACGAGTAACTTGACTCTTCTAAAGAGATTCAACATTGGTGCCATGCATGCAGTTCCCATGTTTGCTCTTCTCAGTCTTGGTTAGAGTGGAGAATTTCAAAAAAATAAAACAATTTATTACTGATACTCTATTCAGTTGCCTTGGAAAGAAAAACAACAACACATCAAAGACTATGGAGCTTCCAATATTTCTATCACGGCAACAAATAACCCTTGCCAAAATTCCTTAACAGAGATGAAGCCTCATCATTTGACATTCATGCTAACTCTGCATTTAGAGATTGCTTAGCACTTTCTGCTCGTTACAATTGCCTGGCTACAGTTTGTCCATTTTGGTTGAAGATAAGCAAGACCATGAATCTTGCAGGACATCAGGTTACTGCAAGCATCTAAGGCTAATGTATTCTGGAATCTGTATGGTTTCAACACTACATATCGCATGTCTTCTCTGAAGACATCCAGGATTTTACAAAATAAGTATTTATCTTTTTCTTTAAGAAAAACAAGACAAACCAACTTTTAAAAATCTAGTTTTAGGTAAGCTACAATGCTTTCAGTGCTTTGCTATTCAAAGGGATGTAGAGACAGCTACAGGATTTTATCCTGTGAAGGACAAGAAATCCTATTATAAGATCTTCTTGCATCCTGTTGCTCCAGGTATTTGCTGATTTCTACAGTTTGGCATATCCAGTTCACAAGATTTTTTACATTTGTTGACCTTGTCCACATTGGAACACATCTATTCTTAGCAAGGCTATTAGAAATGCTCCTCAAGATTTTTGTGATACCACATTATCTTACAGCCTATGAATTACAACAAAAGTAACAACAAAAAATTCTCATCTGTTTTTTCTAAAAGATCTTCCTGGGTTGTAAGACTTTGTATAAAATTTTGTATTAAATTGGAATAATGTAGTGTAAGCTTAGATGGGTGGAAGTCAAGAACTCTGAAATTGGTCGACTATACAGGATGTCAGGATGAAGGCAATGGTCTCTTTTCAGTGGTGCTCAGTGATAGGATGAGGAACAACTGGTAGAAGCTGCAACACAGGAGGTTCAACTTCAACACAAGTAGAAACTTCTTTATGGTGAGGGTGATGAAGCACAGGAGCAGGCTGCCCAGAGGGGTTGTGGAGTCTCCTTCTCTAGAGAATTTAAAAAATCTGCCTGGATATGTTCCTGCATGGCCTATCGTAGGTCATCCTGCTTTGGCAGGGGGATTGGACTCAATGATCTCTGGAGTTCCATTCCAAGCCCTAACATTCTGTGATTTTGTAATATAGTAGCCTAGATTCATGCCAAACTGTTTCATTAAAACCAAAACTAAACTGTATGAGTTGGCAATACTCATGAGAAAGGTATAATTATTGTTGAAGCTAACATGTATTCAACAGTTCTGTTACAGATTGAGACACCAAAAATTGTGTTGGAGAAAATACTGTCTAGTTTGTTTTGGTTTTTTTTTAATCCTAACAGAAAATTATAAAACAATGCCTTGTGGTTCTTAAAAATAACTAAAAAGCCTGTATAATAAGACAAAAAAAACCAAAAAACAATATGTACCATATTCCCCACATGATTATGTTTTTCAAAACTGCTGTTCTCTAGTGTATTTTCACTGAACCCCAGGTGTCAACTTCACATTACCAAAACCCTTCTCTTCAAAGCACTTAGAGAAGCTGCAGGAAATCCAGTCCTTACAGCAAGGGACCAAGCATATAAAGAGATTACTGCTTTACAGACACACTTTGCAGATTGTACTTGAAAGACTGTAAGTATTCCCACTACATTTGTTGTGGATATGTGACTGTTGATTCTTCTTATTTTCTCCTATATATTCCAACACAGTAACTCAGCAAGCAGAGCCAAGTGGTTTTCCATCATGGTGAAGAAAGATGCTTGTAAACAGGGATCTCAACTCCGAGTATCTGTTTAGCATAATTGTGAGCTCTACTATAGACCTGTCCTCAGTAGAAGATGGATGGTATAAGATTGCCACAGTTCACCCACCTGACTTGAGGGCCCTTTCACTTCTGAAAAAAACACAAACTAAAACAGAGCAGAGATTTATGACCAGAACTGAAAGAACATGGATAAGGCAGGAAATACCCAATACCACAAATAGACTGAAGAAGAAAATAAAGTCAAACCTGTGGCATTCCAAAAAGGATATGATGACCATTGATAAAATCAGTTATGGCAACATAGTTACAAAAAGCACACACATAGAAGGTTTCTTAGAGACTTTCTTAGAAATAATAATGATCGGTCTATCTATTTTGTTGTACTACCAAACGTAGGGAGTGGGATGGGTCTGGAGAGTAGGGAAACTGTATCACAAAAGCACATATCCAAGCTCTATCACCTTCTAATTGAGACCAATGACATCAATTTTCAGCAAGCTCTAAGACTTTGTCCTTTCCCCCCACACACACCTAAATTACTCAAAATTGTTTCGATAAATTTACACATTTGAAGCATGACACAAAAGTCTGATTCTATCTCTGAGATGGAATCGTGTATACATCACCAAATTTGTACTAGTAACATTAACAGCTATGATGAAAAGCAATAAAGAAACTGCAAGCACAAACACAATTATGCTAAAGTTATGAATCAACAGTACACAGAGGATAGCATATTCAACCCCGGGTCAGAAAGAAAGCACAAACACAAATAACTCAGATCCACGTAGTCCTAATGCTTGTGGTATTTGCCA
Organism: Eubucco bourcierii; assembly: GCA_013396675.1. Taxonomy (NCBI): domain Eukaryota; kingdom Metazoa; phylum Chordata; class Aves; order Piciformes; family Ramphastidae; genus Eubucco; species Eubucco bourcierii. Next base: position 25,071 of record VWZE01024910.1, read on the forward strand.
GGTTTCTGGATTTGGGCTTTAGGAAATTTTCAAATAGATAATAAAACTGAAAAAACAGATGTCAACACTTCCTGTATAGAATCTGGCTGGTTAAAGGAAGCTCAGCTTCATGGTAAATGTGTTGCATCTCAACATTCAAGGCTGCAAAAAGGAACAGAAATGCACTCATCTATGTAAACTCTCTATTAGATACTCAGCTGCAAGTACTCTGGCAAAGAACACAAATGTATAATTCCATGACGTAAAGGAATAGGAAGGAAGTGGGCAAAGACTGCACTGCTGCACTAGTGAATACATAGTAGAAGCATCACAATCTGACCATGGTGCATATAAAAATTTTGACTCCCTTTGTCCAAACCGCAACACATAGTGCAGCTCGGTGTGTGAAGGGTCATCTATAGGTAACTACACTGTGCTGACAAGATGTTGATATTCATATGCTACGGGAAGTTGTCTAGAACTTTGTCATCTAAACAGTATTTTAAGTTTCCTGAGTGCAGGGTATCATCACGTACAGCATTCAATGGCAAATACTGTCTCTCATGTCCAATTCTACATCGTTATTTTGGCCACAAGCCTTCCAGGATTGTCTTGTTTGTCAAAAACCTTCTTAAACTTTTCCCTCCTCTGTACTTAATTGCAAGGGGACTTTGGACTCATCTGATTATCTAATCAGCTGTGAGACTCTCAAGAATGTGGGAAGAAAAACCTCCATTTTCTAACATATTTACAGCATGTACAGACCACAGTGGAAATCACTGAGTTATTCCCATTAATATATGCATTTTTTTCTAGCTGTTTACTCAACAGCAGTCATCCCAATCAGCGTATTTGTCAGGCTATGACTTGTTGCAATGTTTGTTACAAAGAAACAACTCTGGGAAAATCAAGAACCCATAGATCCTGCCTGTCAGATGAAAATATCAATGCTGTTCCTGCAGTCAAGCAATTGTATAATAAAAACATGCTTCAGGTGGCAGATTGGCAGGTTGTGAACAAAATTTGCATATATTTAATCACAAATAAACAGAGTTATCCACAACTCCTAAATCTTCCATAGTTCTCATACCAAATGCATAAGGACAGGAGGGATCCAAATCTCATTTCTCACATAGGCTGGAGAAACTTAGATATTACCAAGAAAAGACATGGCTCTTCTGACAGCTCTTCTCTGTAGAGGCGAGACTGGAAGACAACAAATGGATTTCAACAGAAAGGCTTTGTGCTCATTAGCAACACTCTAAGGAGAGAAGTACATACCTATTAAAGGTTCCCCCAAAAGATTTATCAACAAATTCAGTCCTGCTGTGACGGTTCGGAAGTTCCCCGCCCGCCCGCACCCCCCTCCTTTGTAAAATGACCCAGACTAGAACTCAGCCAGCTGGAAGTTAAGGAATGAAGCTCTATTTACAGCTCAGCACAATGTACAAGCAAATTTATACACTATATATAGGAATATTTACAGAAATATAGAAGTTAAAGGAAATACAGAAACACAACTCCCCTCCCAGAAATCAACGACCCCAGGAGGGGCTCCCAACCACCCTTCCACCTTCTCCCCACCCCCGTACCTCACCCCAAGGTTTGCCTTACACACAAGGTAAATTAGGAGGATCAGCCAGGTGGATTAGAAGAAAAGTGGTTAGTGAAAATTAATTGGCAGAGGAGCCAGAGCCAGAAGCTGCTAGACCGCCCAAGCTGCTCTCCCAGCAAGCGACAGACAGAGACTGACCTTATCTATATTTCGGTTATTATTCGCAAGTAATTTTTTTTTAGCAAGCCTATGAGTGAAATAGACATCACCATGTTTTCTTTTCACAGCCTATAGTGCAATTTTTTTCTCTACTAAAATATTCTAATTAGCCTCAAACCAGCACACCTGCAAATCCACGTATTCTGTAAAGAGAAACTTTGAAAACATCCCCCTTGTAGCAACTCATTCACATAAGCAGCAAAATCTGCTGCTCAGTTTCTGCCACGTGCTGCATCAGGGCGTATGTATTAATTTCATTTTCTTTCCATGGATAACTGAAAAGCAAAGAACAGGTAGATAGCACACTTATGCAGTGCCCTAGGGATCAAAGAATTCCAAGGAAGAGCCTGTCAGGAGCCATCAGGCACATGAACCCAGCTGAGACTTTCCAGCCCAGTTGCTTGCTTCACAGCTAGGTCACCCACAGCAGAAGCAGCTTGATACTGATGACATGGCTCAGTGCAATTGTGTATAGAAAGATCTAAAGATCTTTTTTCTTTCCAGAGAAGACATGCAGGAACCCTGAGACTATTTGAGGAACACATATAATATTATTTTCGCAACTGGTTACAAGACTATATGAGAGAGAATACCAACTCTTTATGTAAGAACCTAAAAGTATTGTCATCTCCCAAAGGCTACTGACTGGCTAAAACACATGGAACACTAAAATCTCTGATAGCCAACGTTCCTCCCCCAAACAGTCTTACTGACAAATTCTAATGAATGACTTCATCTCTCAGAAAGGGAGTCTGGCACAACCTGCCAAAGCTCTACAGATCTTCTCATGACTATTTTTGCTGTTTGTACTGCAATAGTACAAAGCACAGAGATGATGTTCTACAATGCTAGATGCTGTAAAGTACATGCAGTACAGCATCACTGCTGTCTTGAAGAGCTTACACTGTTATTGCAAACAAGACAGAGCAAGTTACTGTAAAAAAGGGAAAGATGGAGAGCAGATGACAGCAAAATAATGACTATGGTAAGGCCCACATACATACAGAAAGGTGGATTAAAAGTTTTTAAAAGAATTGATGGTTTTAAGGTAGCTCTAAAAATCTCTCCTCTTAACATGTAGATAATTCGGCTTGTTTCCAGTTGCCAATTAAGGTTGTCTTCAGTAAATGGCCTATTTCTCATGGGCATCCCATCTGTTCTGTTGCTGGGCCTTCCCCTCTGCCCTTACCCTCTCAAGGGTAATTGAGACTATTTTAAATAGGAGAACACTGTTTACTCTACAGAATTACATAGGTAATGTTGTATAGCAGTACAGGACTGAACAAGCCAAAAGTTTTTCTGACACTGAGGCCTGTGTCACTGCTAATGCCAGAGTAACCCAAGAGAACAGTATCACATTTGTCCCTAAGGAACGAGTTGAAGAAATTATTCCAGTCAAATCAGACAGCAAGAAAAAATGAGGTCCTTTTATTGCTATAAGTTGATACTTCTCACCTTGATAACATCTTGCTATTCAAGGACCTCGAAGTACATAGCACTGGCAGTCCTCTTACTCTGAACAAAGCACACATTCCTTGGTGTAAAACAGGGCTCTAAATGCTGCAGACCTTGGTATTTTGAACTGCCAGGCATACGACAGATCTCAAAGCTGTATCTGACCCCCCCAAACACACCTTCTCAGATCAATATTATCAAACTGTCACACAAGATTCAGTAAAGGCACTTCAAGTTTGAGCTGCCAGGAACATCCTTTACAGAAAAAAGGGGATCTCACACAGCAGTTCGCAGAGTGGAAGCACTGCTGCCATCTGCAAGCTGAAAGCAAGATGTCTTTCTGAATCATGGCCCAGCTTTCAGGCAGTCAGGGAGCTATTACACCACAAAACAAACAAAGAAACAACGACAAAAAAACCCAAAACAAAACAAAAAGCCCCAAACCAAACAAAAAACACCCAGGAAGTGCTTTGGGAGAAGAACAAAGGACATAGACAAAAGAATGCTTTTTGCCACGTCTCCAGTTCAATTATGTCTAGTTTACCAAACCATCTATAAAAGTGACAGGAAAAAGAGTTTCCTGTCCAAGGTAAGTTATCACTGGTTAATATTTCTGAGCTCACACAGATTCCCCTGAAGATCCCAGAAAATATAAAGTGGGATGCTATGCACATTCCCTCTGCATGATCAAATCCATTAGCATGGGGGTCCTGTTTTTCTTCAGTACAGGAAAGATCGAGAAAACAGAATGATAAATTACATATCGGAAGAATTTGTCCCTTTAAGATATATTGGCATTGAAGCTGGGCTGGAAGAAATGAAGCAGTGTTAGTGTGCAATTACACAGAGAGTTTTCAAGAGATTTTATGGAGATTCAAAAGCAGAGCAGAAATATCCTGTCTTCATAACAAATCATTACCAGTAGCATTTCAGCGTATCTATTGTGCTGGTTTGAGGCTAATTAGAATATTTTAATAGAGAAAATTACACTATAGGCTGTGAAAAGAAAACATCATGATGTCTACTTCACTCATACGCTTGCTGGGGAAAAAAAATTGTTTGGGAACAATAACCAAAATACATAGATAAGTCAGTCTCTGTCTGTCTCGGGCTTGCAGCACAGTTTCTCGGGCGGTCTAGCAGCTTCTGGCTCTGACTCCTCTGCCGATTAATCTTCACTAAACACTTTTCCTCTAAACTCCCTGGCCCATCCTCCTAATTTACTTTGCACGTAAGGCAAACCTTGGGGTAGGGTACAGGGGTGGTGAGAAGGTGGCAGGGTGGCTGGGAGTCCCTCCTGGGGTCTCTGATTTCTGGGAGGGGAGTTGTGTTTCTGTATTACCTTGAACTTGTACATTTCTGTAAACATTCCTGTCTATAGTGTATATCTCTGCTTGTACATTGTGCTGAGCTGTAAATATAGTTTCATCTTTTAACTTCCAGCTGGTTGAGTTCTAGTCTGGGTCATTTTACAAAGTGTGGGGTGCGGGGAACTCCCAAACCTTCACATCTATAAAATCAAGACTAGTCCTAAGAGAAGCATAATTTTACTCACGGGTTAATTTGCACAATGGTGATTGATCTCTATCCTTGTAATAGTCAGGAGTGAGTCAGATGAAAAGAGCCTCAAGATACTCCCAAGATTGAAAGCAGATGTCCACATGATTGGGACAAACGAAAAAAGTGAGAAAAAATATCCCTGAAGACTAAACATATTCTGGAAGGAGAACTGCAGAGAGAAAGGTCAGCCCTCTGCATCAGCAGTCCTGGTGCTAGGCTATTGATAGCAGTGGAGTACGTACCTCTTTTAATTTCCTAGAAACAACCACAAACACTCATTGTCTGCATGATCCATACAGAGAAACACAACCACAGGGGTTTTAGCTTTGAAATTTTACTTGAGTAAGCTGAACCCAGCAAAATTTTCTTAATTACTCCTAAAACTGGCACAAGGATTTGAAGTGACTCATGGTGAGGTGAGCCATGATTTGCTCTTCAGCAACAGAGGACAATGGAACACCACTCTATTGAAAAATGGACTTTCTGAGAAGAGTCTGAAGAATATCTAATATTCACTTGTGATGCACTAACTTCATTATTTCTCAACAGTTCCAGAAGTTGCTATTTTATCCAATCACACTTTAAAGAAAAATAATTTTTAAAAAGGTCAGCTGTTTGGCCTGCCAGCTTCCCAAACCCTGGGCTTGGTCTCTAGTTTTAAGTGATCGTACATAGAGAAAGTACGATGTGAAAAACTGGACACCCTAATAGCAAGTCCTTTCATCTTAAATCATTGCAGTGTATTCAAAAGATGCACATGCCAATGCTCTCAGAATAATTTGGAACAAGAAATACACTGGGAGGGTGAACACAAACCCTCTAGAATCACGCAAGTTATCTTTCAACTCAAAGATTTTGAGATTGAAGAAAAAAAATAAAAATCTAGATGAAGCTTATCTCCTGGCAGAGAAGCACAGCCTTCAAATCATAGCCTGAGCAAATGTTGATAGCTGCATGGGTGAACAGAAATCTACTGGGCAGTGAGGGCTCACCACTAAGTCCTGGGATCTAGACTGTATGACAATTTCATAACAGGAAAATCTGTATTCTGAGTCATCCTACACACACACTGTCAACCATTTATTCTCCACTTTATTTAAAGAATCCCACATCTTAAATCTTAAAAACAGTTTCACAGCTCTCAAAATTACTGTTTCTGCTTTGGTACAGGGACTGTTTGGCTTACAAAACTCCAGACATACTATATATTAAAAAAACAAAAAACAAAAAACAAAACAAACAAACAAAAAAAACCCCCACAACACTAACAAAACAACAACAACCACCACCTGAAAATAAATAGGGAAAGTATGTTCTCCAGCATGCAAGTCAACCAGAGGGTTGTGCTCTGTGGTGACTGCTTTGTTTGTTATAATGATCTTGAATTACTATTTATTCATTCAAAGGTAGAAGAGGAATAGGAAGTGAAAAAAGGACAATAATCATGTCTCGAAGAAATACAATAGAGAAGCAGTGTCAGTATTGGAGCCACCTTGCCTTCAACTTCAGTAAAGAAATCCTACTGGTGGGTGAGGTCACTGTAGCCATGCTCTTTAATCTTTCTTAAGCTCTTGTTTGCTGACTATTTGCTCAGCTGACTCATGTCAGTATTACCTTCTGTGGAAACTCACCTCTATCAGATGGAGAATCATGAGTCCAAATCATGTCAAGTGCACAGCTTGTACCTTCATTTGATGCCAATACTTAACTCTCAGTGATTAATTCTCTGCAGCCCTCATTTAACAGTGACCACTGCAACCTGCTCAGAACATGGAAGCATCTAGTTCATTGGTCTGAATTAGTAAGAGTTCACTGCTGATAATATGCATTCTGGTAGTCTAAAATTAAGGAGTGCATTTTGAAAGCTGCTTTACAAACAACAGCAACAAATATCAGTTGCCTTATAAAAGCCGTGCAGTATTATTGGCTAAAAGAGAGTGCTGGTGAATGCTACCACATCCAGTCAGCAGCCAGTCACTAGCAGCGTCCCCTGGGATCAGTGCTGGGCCCAATCGTGTTTAATATCTTTACTGATGAACTGGATAAGGGGATTGACTCCAATTTTCAGTAATTCTGCATACAGCACCAAGTTGGGATCACGTGTCGATCTGTTAGAGGGTGGAAGGGCTCTGCAGAGGGACCTGGGCAGGCTGGACAGAAGGGCACAGTCCAATGCCATGAGTTTTAACAAGGCCAAGTGCCAGGTTCTGCACTTTGGTCACAACAACCCCATGCAGCACCACAGGCTGGAGACAGAGTGGCTGGAGAGCAGTCAGGCAGAGAGGGACCTGGGGGTACTGCTTGACAGATGAACATGAGCCAGCAGTGTGCCCAGGTGGCCAAGAAAGCCAATGGTGTCCTGGGCTGTATCAGGAATAGTGTGACCAGCAGGACCAGGGAAGTCATTCTGCCCTTGTACTCAGCATTGGTTAGGCCACACCTTGAATACTGTATGCAGTTCTGGGCCCCTCAATTTAAGAAAGATGTTGAGGTGCTTCAAGGTGTCCAGAGAAAGGCACAAAGGCTGGTGAGGGGTTGGAGCACAGCCCCATGAGGAGAGGTTCAGGGAGCTGGAGGTGTTCAGCCTGGAGAAGAGGAGGCTCCGGGACCTTATTGCTCTCTACAACTGCGCGATAAGAGGTTACTGTAGCCAGGTGGGGGTTGGTCTCTTCTCCCAGGCAACCAGTGGCAGAACAAGAGGACAGTCTCAAGCTGCATCAGGGCAGGTATAGGCTGGAAGTTAGGAAGTCCTTCACAGAAACAGTAATTGGCATTGGAATGGGCTGCCTGGGGAGGTGGTGGAGTCACTGTCCCCTGAGGTGTTTAAAAGGAGACTGGATGAGGCACTTAGTGCTGTGGTTTAGTTAATTATAAGGTAATAGGTGATACATTAGACTCAATCTCAAAGGTCTTTTCCATCCTGGTTAAATCTGCTAATTCTGTGATTCTGAGGTCTTATAAAGTCAGTATTAAATTTTATTTATATTAAGCTACAGGGGAAAGTCAACAGTAAAACTAAACAGCCTTGCTATGCTGTTTGATTCTTCTAGTAAAATTGCCTTTATACTGTTTGAATTAATTTCCCCTCAGACTCGTTGCATTGTTTATCTCTTTGCCTTAAATTCTCCTTTACCACTGACCATCTCAATTGTTTTAAAGTTTAAAACGTGGCAAGAAAATAAAATGCAAAGTATCAGGGAATCACAGCATCACAGAACAATAGGGGTTGGAAGGGACCTCTGTTCAAGTTTGTGCCCACTACCTCTTGTCTTGTCTCTGGGTACCACTAAAAACAGACTGGCTCCTGATACCCACCCTTTAAGTATTTATAGGCATTAATAAGATTCCCTCTCAATCTTCTGTAGGCTAAAAAGGCCCAAGTCCCTCAACCTTTCTTCACATTCTAGTCACACAATCATCTTTATACATCTTTGCTGTACCCTCTTATGCAGTTCCCTGAATTTTTTGAACTAGGAAGCCCAGAAGTAGACACAGTACTCCACATGAGGCATCACCAGGGCCTGGTAGAAGGGCATGAGAACCTAACTGCTTGCCACATTCTTCTTGATGCATCCCTGCACACCATTTCTTGGTCATAAGGGCACATTGCTGGCTCACAACCATCCTGCTGTCCACCAGGACTCTCAGATTTTTTGCACAGAGCTGCTTTCTGGCAGTTCAGCCCCCAACTTGTACTGATGCATGGAGTCATTCCTCCCGAGGTGCAGGATCCTACACTTGCCCTTGCTGAACTTCATGAGGTTCCCCTCTGCCCAACTCTCCAGTCTGTCCAGCTCACACTGGATGGAAGCACAGTCTTCTGGTGTGTCAGCCACCCCTCCCAGTTTTGTGTCATCAGCAAAGTTGATGAGGGTACACTATCTCTTCATCTAAGTCAGTATATTGAACAATCTGTCAAACTAGCAAGTCAGTCCTCATTTGGAGATTAGATAGACACTGATTTGTAGGGGAAAAAAAGCAAGCCCCCAATAAAAACCAAAAATAAGAGCTTGAAACTGTGATCAACTGAGGAAGAAAGCTATTTCTATCCTTTGAGATCCTCTTCCGCTGCTGCAGTACCAATACTGTTGTGAAATATTCTGCTCACTGATTTGCATCAGAGGATTACGGGAACGGAAGCAAGCAAGAAAAGATTTTCAAATGGGCATCAAAAAGAGAGAAACATATTACAACTGCAAGCACCCGCATTACCAACAGATCTTTAATGAATCTCACCAAAAGAGTTTTAGACATTGTGCAAAGCACCACTAAGTTGGGGTGGCTTCTCCCCCCACCTCCACCCCAAGAAAATTAGTAGGAAGATATTATCTATGTTAATTATTTTGTTAATTATTTAAGGACTTGTGCTGGTTACAAGTGAGGAAGAGGGATTCTAACAGGACAATAATTGCACAAGGAGACAACACAATTCCTTTCACTGAGCATGCATTTGAAGAATGATGCTGAATCAGAAGCAGTCTCTGCTTTTGATACTGAAAGTACTGATCAAGTCAAGCCTAATTTGGGTTTCTACATGCTTTTAAAAGCTCTGTTTCCTAAAGTGATTGCTTCACATGAATGTTTGTAACAGAAGTACTGAACTGCATGAAACCCATGCTGCTCAGGCAGCTCTTAGCTAACCTAGTAAAATCCAGCATTCACAACATAATCCGCATGTGCCTAGCTCCATTCTCCATGTACCCTGCTTGCTTCCAAAAGCCCTCTCTCAGGCTGGCCCTTTTGGCAGCATCCTGATGTACTTACTATTCAGTGAAGAACCTGGCAATGCCATACTGACTAATATCTTCTCTGTTCTCCAGCAGCTGGCTCACTGCATCCTCCATGTACGTGAGAACATGTCTTTGTGCTGCAAATAAAATATAGTAAGAGACAGAAATTAGAATACAAGGGGCCCACAAAGCCCAAAGCCAGGCCAGCCTAGCTGTATGCCTTACACAAGCCAACAAACATTTGCTCCCTCAGAGAGCAGAGATTTCATTCTTTCAGACATGGATAGAAAAATCCTGACTTAAATCCCGACCAGGTTTCTTTCCTGCCCACACAAAACTAGTCTTTAAAATCCCTTATGATTCGAGAAGGAAAGGAAATGGAGAACGAATTTGGAGACTCCCTCACTGAAAAATGCTTAAGAGGGGCTCCTCTTTCACAGCCATCTTTCCTATACATATTGCCAATGCTCTATCAACAGGGCTGCTGCAGAGCTTTAGGTCTTACCTGCCCTTTCCTCCTCACCAAAGTCACGTAGCTCTACAGTTCTGTAAGTCTTTTTCCCTACAGGTACAAGTAAAAGCACATCTACTTCTGTACAAGCATCAGTGAATGTTCTTGGAGTGGCAGGGAGAAAACAGGTCTCAATACCAAAAGAGACATGTATTATTCAACTGTCGGTTTCAACTAACTTCCTAAACTAAACATCAGGAAATTTCACAATTGTTGGATCTACCAGTAGCCAACCACAGAATGCCATTCACTTACAAGACTCCTAAGCAAAGATGGTTCAGTGCAACACAAACCATCTTGCTGCTTCTACAGGGGGCAGACTCTGAACATATCAAGCACTTGCCAGGGAGGAAGCAGTATAGATTTGCCACGGAGCCCCTTTGATGTTTTTGGCTAGAAACCAAGTTGTAGCAACAAAGAGTTGAGTGGGGGAGATGCGCCAGCCATCATGAAGTAGACTTTCCAAATCTGCAAGTTCAACACTCAGAAGACAAGTCACGACGAACCCAGGAAAATCATTCTGAACCTGGAAAGCACACAAACACTGTTCCCAAAGCACACACCTCCATCCTAGACACGTATACTACTGCACCTTTGCAAGTAGTGTCGTGTCCTAAAAAGAGCAGGAGAAAACCCTCAGGGAATATAGGAAAGGCAAGAGCTGTTCTTGTTCCTTGCCGACCTGCTCCAGACTTGGCAGCATGATCCCCTCACCAGCAACTGGCCAACCTCAGACCCACATCAACATTCTCCAAACCCTTTTAATTTGTGCTTAATATCCTGGTAAGCATCAAGCCCGTGCCACTTGATACACAGCATGGCAGTCTCTTTCATCTTAGTGTGAGGCAGATGGACTTCAAGAGAGGCCCGGAAATTATTATTCCCAGTGGATACAGTGATTAAAAGTATGTAAGAACATTGATTGCTATCAGGGGATTTCTCTGCCTAAAACACTTTTCAGGACAATGGTAAAATTGGTTAAGTACACCCTGGAAAATACCTTGCAGCTGATAGCAAAATGGTGAGCCAAAGGTTCAAAGATATTATCTCGTACTAGAAGGTACAGGGTGTAGCTTAATTTAATTATTTTAATGCAAAGGAATAAGTTTAATTTATGTGAGTGATTAAAGAAAAAGTTCTGCACACCTGTGGCCCCTGAGGGAGGAATGAGTTGTGCAGCTTACTCATAGGCTCAGAATAACAGCAATTGGGTAACTTTATTTTTTCAGCCTATTCTTCTGCCCTCTTTATTAGGCAGCCCATCTTATACTCTGAAACACTCTTTCCAGCTCCTTCTTGAACTGTCAGCAGTACCACATCAAGCCAGGTAGCAGCAGACAGGTTTCCACTCAGCTCAATAAACTTCTGCTCAACTGCAAAACAATTCTCAAAACTTTGTGGGGAAGTATATACTGCTTTTATAGAATAGCCCCTATCAATAAAACATTTTTTTTTGCTATTCTGCTTCTTTAAAGACATTAACCTCCAAACTGAAAGCCTATGGGAACAGACATACATGGTTCCATAGTGCTACACAGCACAATGTGGTTGACATCTATATCAAATACCTTCAAGTCTGCTTATGAAGAATAAATGAACTTTCAACACAGAATTTCAGACATTTCTGTTACAGTTTAAAAGGTATACAAACATATACGGGCCACTGCTGAATACAGTAGAAGAGTATTTCTGTAAAGTTTTTCTGTCACATGGCCTAAAGATCCTGCCAAAGGACTTTTATCCCTGATTCCCAAAAGGTAGGTAGAGGTGTGGGGAAGGGAAGGAATTGGCAAGCTGAGAAACAGAGAAAACAGCATCTACAATCTCCTTGCGAAGTCTCTGTCTTTGGTTGTGGGGTTGTTGTACTTGTTTCCAGGTAGCATGGCTCCCATTGCCAAACCAAATTCTACCCCTGGTTTCCTGTTCATTGGCTGCCCAGTTCCATGGAATGGTACAAGAAGTACGTTTTAGAACCAAATCAATCCTACTCTACACAGAAAAGTCATAGAACAAAATTTAATTTGCAGACAGGTTCTAGCAGGCCAGAAAGGCAACAAAGTGCCAGGGTCTGGTTATAGCAAAATAGTAGTTCCATAATTTACACAATTGGTACTTTCCATAACAAACACTGGAACCATACTGGAACATTTACTACATATGCAAGCAAAGTCTGTGGAGTCTTGTGCAAAATAAACAAGATGATTCATATGGTTTAATATTTTTTTTGAGAATTCAGGGAGATAATAATGTATTGGTATACGTGTTGCTCATATTACTGCAATATGAGCCTCAAAAACAAGGCAGCAAGACCCAATCAGAATGTAAACCAAAACACTCATGCAGCTCTACTATTACAGTTTGCCACCTTCACTCATTTTCTTCCTGACAATTCCAGTACACTGTCACTTCCACACAGAAGGTATTAAAACAGGTTATCATTCCCAGCATTTATTTGTTTATGGCTTATTGCAACACAGAGTGTCCTCCCTACTCAAGCCAAACTTTCCAATACAAGTAGTTTTTGCTAAACTTTCCTGAAATCCCACGTGACTGTCCCAAACAGAAGTGTGCCTGCCATACTCACTTGGTAAATATTACTCTTTGGTGTCAGATTTAAGAACTACCAGGCAGCTTTCACAGAAACATCTGACAAAATAAGCTCACAGAGGAGTCTTTGGGCAGCCTATGACCTGATGTTAAATAAATAACTGCACAAAGCATCTTCATTCTTATTGCCAAAACCACTAACACTACCCTTTGAGCCTCTGTGCAATCAGTAGCAGGATGCACAGTGAAGCTTTCCAAAGCTGGCTACTGCTGCACTTAGGAGAAGGGCCACTGACAGAATTCCATCACATTAGCATGGTCGCGCCCTATCACCACTCCCATGTCAAATTTCTGAAGTGAATTTTGGAATTAATACTCTTTTGATTCAATCAGATCCAGGACTCAACAGTGACTGTTCAACTGAAGCATAGCCAGAACATTGTAAGTATCTCCTCTGGTTTATCAGTAAAAGGCAAATCAAGGATTATATCCACAGTCAATACAGTGTCTCTATAGAAGTCACTACAACAGATTATCATAACTAATTCCATTTAGCCATAACTGCAGCAAATTGTCTTACATGTGTATTTAAAATAGGTAAAATAGTCCATGTATAAGCCACTGAATTACTTGTTTCAGTCTTCTTACAAGAAGAATCCACTAATTCATAGGTTTGATGAGAAATGTTAAAAGAGCAAGTATCAGTACTTGAAAAAAATCTTGAAGGAAAAGGAACAAATAATTCAAATAATACCACTGCATTAAACAGAATATATGCACCAAAAGCAAAAATTGGGAAAGAAGGAAACAGATGTAATGATATCGCATATGTAGCATTTTTAATATCACTGCTGCTCAGGAACAGATAAGATTAAGGTCTTGGAAGTGCCGCAGTACTGCTTGTGTCAGTTATGTGATACCTACTGCAGCATATATTTGCAACAAAATCACCTGAACCATACTACTTTTGCACCTGAATTTCCCAGTTTTAGAACCTGGCTGTATTTCCCCTAATGCTACATTGATCAGAAGCTTCTCTTTCCAACAAGTTTGCCTTTTCTAAAGGCAGAGAAGAAAAACTGAAGATCAGTATACCAGCACACTTCCCAAGAAGCGATGCTGCTTATCATATTTGAAAGGAATAGCAAACATGAGATGGTCAAAAGATGGAACAAAAATAACAGCAGATGCTACAACGGAAAAAAAGAAGTGTGCCATAAGACCTAGGAAAAAAAAAAGTTTGACTGGAATAACTGGTATCAGAGAGTAAACATTTATGACATACCTTGTTCAAAGAAGCATAGAGCCCTACAGCAGAGGTCTTTATCAAATTATTATAAAATTGGCCAGCTACATTACCGCTTAACTCTTCACAACAGATGACGACTTCTGCAATGTGAACTATTTACTAAAACAATTTGTATTGTATGCACATTATGCACATAAGGTTTTGTTTTGTTTTCTTTTTGGTGGCTGGTTCATTTCTGGCATAACTGAATATGCGGAAAAACTATAAGTGTAAATTCCTGGATAATGAGGGCAGCTTTTATTAATTACTTGCCTTCGCATGAAGTGAAGTGCTGAAAATACATAGTATTTGATGCAATTAACATTATGAAGTATTTCAGTTATCAGAAGTTCAAGAGCATAACAAGTTCCAACATATATGGAATATTTCTAGCATATTTTAATCTCTGAAAGTATATAAACTAAGCTAAATACCCTTTCAGAATTTATTCTAACTTGGAGCTTAACCAATGACACTACTGTATTACACACATTAAAAAGGTATATTTACAGTACTATAACATCAATTTTACACATATATTACCAAAACAATAATGATGCAAGAGGGAGTTTGTAAAGACAAACTGCAAGAACGAAGTCACATCAACTCTGAAAGTTTCTCCAGCATTAATGGTCTTTCTTTTAATCTTTTTGGATACCATGAGGGATTTACTCTCTTCAGATGACACTAAGGAATGGTCTGAGGGAAAGAAGTATGTAAACAAAAAAAATCAGCCTAAAAGCTAAACCACTCTACAGCTGTAGCTCCTCCCAGCTTGGTAGTTTCACAGTGTAATTTCCTACTGACTCTAAATTTTTCTTTTTTAAGGGCAGAACATGTAATGATGTACAAGCAGACTTTGTCATATCAGAGATAACACTATGATGTGAGACGTGTTTCTACTCAGGAACACATGCTAAATAACACACAACATAACTATATCATATTTCCTGTGTTCACAGTTGCACAAACATTTTTTTTTTTGTTAAGTTTATAATTTAATCTTGACCATAAATGAAACTGTTTTTTCCAGTTAATTGGCATATTGGTCACAAAGCATGACATTGTTCTCTTTCAGCACTCCTAAGGTTGCACAGAGACCGGCATTCCAGCTTACTATAAGGCATTATGGTTATAAGGCATTATTGCTTAATGGTTCCCTCTCTCTTCATACTTACATACAGAAAGACTGTCTGTTCTCCAGTTCTGGAACTCCACCTAGACCAGGATCAGATTTCATCTGTTACCTTTCAAGTTAAGGTGGAAGTTTGGGGATGAAACTTTGATCTTTTGGAGAAAGTACAAGACTCAAAATTAACTAAATTCTACAAGCAAACTCTTACATATCAGTGAGGAATTAATCTTCTATGTTATAGTTCTATCTATAAAACAGAGCATGAAATAAAAAAAAGGTTTTTTAGACCTCAAGCTCCTTAAAATTAACAAATCTCTAGACTACAGAGAGACTCACTTTCAGCTGAGATGCCTGGATAACAACATCATCTATACATTGATTCACTGATTATGCTGTTAAAGAAAACCATTGCACCTGGACTTTACAACTCACTATTTCTTAAGACTGTCCTGAATAAAGGTAAACCCTGGGTATCTGCAAAGTCTCCACACAACCGATGTTCTCTGCTGGGAGGTTTTTTAAATGCACTAATACCATGAATCTTTCTAATCATGAAGCCCAAAGCCTCTTCTGAGAGAGGAGGGGAAACACAACCATGTTTCTGGCACTCAATAACCCCATGCTTTAATGATAAGGCACTTCCCTAATAAAATACTTGCATTATTAGACGACTTATACTGGCAAAGGAAGAAGAGAAAACACATCTTCAAGTTGGGGAGTAGAGGGGAGTAAAATCCAGAGAAAAATGAAAGTTCAGAAATTTACAGTAATCTACTGCTTTTTCTCCATAACAGAAAAGGGAGCGGGGCTGAGAATGGGATAGAATTTGAAGCTTCAGAAGACAGCTGCATGAGTAGAACAATACACTGAGTGCTTCACTGCCTGTTATAAATAACTGGGCAATCACCAGTTACTAAACCATAATGAGCAAGACATGGAAAAGCATCTCAAATAGGCCTCGTTTTGCCTATTGTAGTTCCAGTCTCATCGATCAAATTATAAATATGTTTTCATCACTATCCCTGAACACTAAATATTGTTTATCCAGTGAAAAAAATGTTTTTAAAAGTCCTGCTCATTAGGCTGTCTCCTCTGTAGACTTTCTGCCAACTTCTTTCCTACTGACTGAGTATCAGCCATCTCTTTTCTTCTACTTACTGTCTCTCAATCACTGTAGCATAAGACATGTTGCCCCGATTTTTATTTTTCAGGAACTCTACCATACCAAAGCTTTGCAATTATTTTTTTATCTTAAGCAAATGCTTAGTTTTTCCTCTGATCACTTCTGTTTTAACTCACAGCTACTTGTATTTGCCTCTTAGCATCCAAACCGGACACAAAAGAATAATTTCAAATAGGAAGGAAAAAACAAATGAAAAAAGCAATGCAGTGAGCAGCAGGTAATGTAATTTTGGCCATTTGTTGGTCTGGGTTTTGTTCATATTAAAAAAGGAAAAGAGAGAAAGGAGATTAGGTTAAGCTTACCCGTTCCAGGCCACGAAAGACACTGCCAGCATATCTGGGAGACTCAGAGAATAACTTAAGTGGCAGCCCGCGGCAACACAACATCAGAATGAAATTACAGAAAGTGAAACTTAGCACAATTGCTTACAACTCCACATCAGACAACTATACTTACAAGACTTTGAGGCATACAATGGAATAAATCTAAATAATGGCAATTTCAGAATGCCAGGTCAACAGAGAAAACATAAAAGCATCTTACGAGAACATGTGGGAAAGTATTTATTGGGGGGGGGCGCAAAGAGTTGTGTTTTGGGGGAGGGTTATTTGTTTTATTTGTTTGGTTTTTAAGCACTTAGCTCCTGTCCGTACACAATTCATTAAGTCAGATTTGTGAGCAGCCTGGTAAGTTAAAAAGTCTCACAAGGACAAGACCACAGTTATTGGTAATATTTACAGCTAATAACAATACCATCACGTAGCAGACACTTTTCCCCTCCTAACAGACACCAGATATTGCAACCTAAACAGAAGGACATAGTATGTGACAAACAGTACAGACTCTTACGTAAGTTACTGCTCAGCCTGACATGCTCACACACGTCTCCTGCTGACCCCAATGTCAGAATATTTAAGGCTTTGCAAAATAGAAAAAGAATGGTACAGAGACGAAAGAAGGAATACTTTTAAAAGGCTAACAAAGCTGCTTGCACATCTCCTACAAGTCTCATTTTTCAACTTCAGATGTGAAACAGAAACTAGTTTATTCTTACAACTGAAGAATTTTTTTGTCTGCTTCCTAGATTGTTTTGAGTGATTCAATCCTTACTGACAACTTTCACACAAGTAAAAACACCTGTTTCATTTAAAATAATTAAATTAACCTAAATCCAAGTTGGCTCATTTAAAAAAAAAAGATAAATCTTGCAAGTTTAACCCTAGAGCAACTCTGGAAAAGACACCAGTCTATTAACGTGTTGGTTGAAAACGCTGATACAGCATAGTAGAATAGCACAAGACCAAAGGGTGTATCTACACTGCAATACTGTTCTCAAATACCTGAACTAGCTCCAGAATTGAAATCAGAATTTCAGCGAAGTGAATCTCCTGAGAATTATCCCTAAGAGAGCACTAACCAAACTCTCATTTCTGCCTCGAGTTTCCTTACCACAGAATAGCACTGCACTTATGTAGGTATGCAGAAAGTCGCCCAAGAGCAGCCTAGGAGCAAAAGCACAAAGACACTATTCCAAAACAAATGAGATGACCCCTTTACTTAAATACCTGTCTTTACTGCTATGATATGCTTTGAAATAACACTTAGATCTCTCAACAGTGACACTAGAAAACTAAGGTCTTTTAGTCTCCTCTCTGCAAAACAGGTTTTCCATTTAACGGAAACCAGCAGAGTTTCACTAGTCTTGGTCCATTTTAACTTACCAGAAATAGCAAAATTATGACCTCTCCTTGTGCAAGAAAGCCACAGTAAATTGTGCATACCTTTAAAACAGTTATTATCATACAGCAAGTTGACCTCAGAAGTAATGGTTGAAGAGTTGTACCTCAAAAATACTGTCTGAAACACATAGTAAATGCTCACTACTGGTAATTCATCTCCTCTTCAACAATTAAATAAAATCACGTTGACCAAGTCCTCCTAATTATTTTTATTTGACACAATAAAACCAAATCACTTTGCTTCTCAGTCTTCTGGAACATTAATGTGTAACACACAGATTGCTAGAGTCAGATTAAAAGGACGTAGTATGTAAGGGAGTGGCTGCTTTATAAGCTAAAAGATTTCCATTTAATGAGGGAAATATGACCAACATTATCTTATTTTGGAAGAAAAGCTGACATGCCATATTCCAACACGAGAACAGCATTCCTTCCAGGACTGGGAAAGGACCATAAAACAAAGCGGCTCGCACAAATCTGTGAGCACAACACGTGAAGTTACAGTTTGCCGTACAGAGGCTGAATAGTTGCTACTACTCACACCGTGCAAAAGAGACAGCGGAGGAGGCAACAGCTCACCTTCCTCAGGCCGGTGCACTCACGAAGAGCATCAGAGCTCCCTGCACCCGAGAGGGTCCCCCAGCCCTCCGACCTCAGAGGAGCACCCGGAGAAGCAGCGCCCGACAACGCCCACCTGCAAGCCCCCGGTACTGCCTCTTCGCCAGCAAAGGAGGCAGACACAGAGTCCCGGCCCGACCCAGCCCAGCTAGGGGGGCAAGGCCCTGAGGCCGCTCTTCCCTGTCCCCGGCAAGGCCAAGTCAGGCCAGGCCACGCCAGGCCGCAGCTCCGTCCACAGCCACCGAGCCCTCCCCATGCCAAACCACAGTACACCCAGGACGCGGGGCCCTCGGACTGTCACTCGCCGCGCCGCTCCTCACCCAGGTACTCGAGGCCCGGCAGCGAAAGCCATTCGGGACTCAGCATCCTGCCACGGCCGCTTCCTTCTAGCTTCCGGCCGTTTCCAAGGCGCCCGACGCTCTCAGCGCTGAGAGGCTGGCGCTACTCGGCCGCTAGGCCCGGCTGGGAACACGCCTCCCCGGTGCCAGAGTTCCGCACCCGAACCCAAACGGGTAGGCACGCTGCCGGCCCCAGCCCCCGCCCCACTCCCACCCGAGCGTGGCCACGAGGGCCTACCGCAGCCAGCCCGCTCAGAACGCACAGGTTGGGCAGGCCGTGAGGGACCTGGTGGGAAGGGGTCTCTGGCGGAGCGTGGGGACGTGGTGGCCTGACTTCGAGAAAGAGGCCGTGTTCAGCAGAGGAGTGGGCAATGGCCTGGGCAGCAGGACCCGGGGCCGACGGCCACCTCAGGGGGAGAAGAGGTAATAAAGTGATGAGCCACAATGAAACGAGCAAATGTGTGTGAAATCATTCGGATTAGATTTAGATGCAGGTGCCTGATGCCAGGGACTGTTGGGACTACAGCTGTACGGGAAATAGACGAATTTGGAGGTGAATGGTAATATTAATGAAGAACACTGTAGCACCCTTGTGCCAGAGAGCAAAGGCTGAACAGTGTGATGAAGGTCACAGAATAACAAAATGATAGGGGTTGGAAGGGACCTCTGGAGATTATCTAGTCCATCTCCTCTGTTAACACAGCTACCCTAGATGACATTGCACAGGAGCATCATCAGGTGGATTTTGAAAGTCTCTAGAAAAGTAAACTCAAAAAGCTCTCTGGGCAGCATGTTCAAGTGCTTCACCACCCTAAAAAGTAATTAAATGTTTCTTACATTTAAATGAAACCTCCTGTGCTCTGGTTTGTACGTGTTGCCTCTTGTCTTATCGATGGGCCTCACTGAAAAGAGCCAAGTGCCATCTTCATGACCTCCACCCTTTAGATATTTATAAACATTGATAAGGTCCTCTCTCGGTCTTCTCTTTTCCAGGCTCAAGAGTCCCAGGTCTCTCAGCCTTTGCTCCTAAGACATGCTGCAGTCCTCTAATCATCTTTTTGGCCCTGACAGTTTCATAGTTGTGTCCTTCTGTCTATACCACTCCTCTGCTGGTTTTACAGCCCTTGTGCTTGGGATAGGGAGCTATGGGGAGCACAGAGAACCGTTATTTATTCACATGAAAACAGAAACTAGAAGGAAAGTCTTAAGCCACATAGGCTACTTCAGTTCCTGTCTGTGAGCTTGTCTGGGAATGGCCTTTGTCCTGAGGGTGCAGAACAGGCAGATTTCTTCAGATGCAGAAGAGGCAGATTTCTTCAAATGCCTAGATGCAGGCCTGCTGAGCTCCTTTTCCTGGTAAGCTGAATTACTTTGTAATTTCTTGCCTCACTATTTGAAAAACAAAACAAAAACAAAAACAAAAAACCAAAACAAACAAACAGCCCAGGATTTAATCCTTAGAGCTAAAAAACAAGAAAATAATTTTTAAAAGCGACTGGAAGTGTTTTCTATGTTGTTACTGACAAATGCAAAAAAAACCCCAGAAATTAAGTAAACCACATTTTCAGGGGCTCTGAACTGGCTGTTCCCCCCACTGGTATGGCCTTTATTCCACTGGAAGATAATGCTGAGTGTGACTATTGGTGACTCAACTTTAGTCTAAAGGACAGCCACAGTTAAAAAGGGCGAAAAGGATGTTATAAATTAATATCCCCCAGAAAAACTGCTTGGACCAATCCCCTGTCTTTGGTTTGTTCTTCCTTTAAAAGGGTATAATTTCGAATATGGACAAATAGAACTATTTAGGGAGCAGACAATGAGACACTCCAACATGAAGAATGATTGGAAAAATGTGTTGTCTCAAAGAATAATAATAATAAATAAGGGCATAATACATAAAATTAATGTTACCTAAAATTATTTGTGCCTCATTAAAAATTCATATTCAGTTTTGCAGTTTGAGTATTTGCTTATAGGCTATAAATTAAAATATGGGATTTTTTTTATAGTGGATTGTCAAAAGTTAGGTCTGGGACAGACACTAAACTACTGACAGACACCATCTATTAACTCCTCTCCCTCCCCAAAGAGGAAAACAAAGGGAATATGGAGAAGAGACTTACGAATCGGAAAAGAAAACTACTTTGCTGAAAGTAATAACAATAAAATTAAATATATATGAACCAACATTGAACCAGAACCCCCTGATGGCAATTAGTGACCATCACCACTGATTGCTGTGGCAGAAATCCCAGAGTGGACTCAGTGACAGATGGAAACTAGATTCAGGAGCTGGATTCTGAAGTTGAATTCAGGAACAGAAAGATTGTGGTTGAAGGCAGGATGAACACAGTCCTCCTTGGATACTGGTCACTGAAGAAGAGAACTTGACCCTCATGAGCTCTCATGAGGAATATGAGATATATGAGATGTAATACTTTGTTGATCAGTTTAGGGTCACCTGAAGTGTCTGTTCCTCCCCTCTAGTACAGCTTTTACTCTGCACCCCCAGCATAGTACACAAGATTTAGCAGTGACCTTAGTCTGCATACCATTAGTTGGCACTAACTAGAAGTATCGAGGATTATCACTCCTAGAAGCACACACTGCCCGTGAAAATAAGCCATTAACATCAAAAAAGTGCAGTTACTTAGAAGAGGCTGAGCTGAAAAGTAGCATCGGCAAACAGAATTGTTCTGTTCTAACTCAAATCAAGACAGATACGATCAGATTACAGAATACAATGACAGAGAATAATTCTGAGGACAAGAATTCAGCAGAATTTAGAAAGGTAGTAGACATTTTCAGGCAGAATGAGAAAACACAGGACTGTGTTGCTACATATGAAAGCACAGGGGGAAAAAAGAGCACATCTGTAGGAATATGAAGTATCTTACTTCACAGTGAAGCCAACTATCTGACTAACGGGATTTTGGAAAACATTTTTCCTGACATGATATGTATTCTGTAACTGCTCACTGCTTTAGGGTTTCTGGCACTCTTCAGTGCGGTATCTGGTTCAAGGCCACTGTTGGACAGGAGAAATGGAATTTGATAGACCCCTTGTGATCATTAGGCTTAAGAGTGTGGTTCCTGCACTTCTAAAACTAGCATCATGATCTCTGTTCTCAAAAGCAATTCCTTATAGTCAATCAGGCAGTTTCAGTGATGTTCCAAAGCCAAAACTAAAAGCCTTCCTCTTCCGTGTTACTGGTCAGCTAAACTAGTAGGAGCCTTCCACAGGTTGTGCACTGCATTTTTGTTTTTAGTTTGGTGGGTTGTTTTGTTTTGGTTTTGGTTGTTTTTTTTGTTTGGTTTGGTTGGTTGGTTGGTTGTTTTTTTGTTTCTTTGTGGGGTTTTGTTTTTTGGTTTTTTGTAAACCACAATTTGTTCTTGATCAGTATCTGGAACACTCATTCTGAAGAGGCCTTTAAACTCTGTTTTTAAATACTGTGTTTTAGTATCTCTCTGGTGTATTTTTTTCTTGTTACTATTTAGTCTCTATGGGTTGGACTTTGTTATTTCCTTTAAACCAGCTAAGGGGAATCCTTTTGGACCAAGAGCCCATCTGTGGTTTTAATAATGATAAGTTTCAGTAGTAGTGGCGCCTGACTGTTAACAACTCAAAGAAAAGTATATAAAAACAAGATGTCATTTCTGGAGTCATTTATAGATGTCCCTGTTTACTATTATTTCTGTCTGGGCTTGCCAGAGCCAGGATTAGGTGATATAATGGATTAGCTGTTATAATGGATTAGCTGTAGCACTCACCTGAATGACCTGAGGAGGATGCTGCCAGCCTAGCCATAGATATAAGATTGGTTTTCCATATTGATTTTAGAACCCTAGACTAGTGCATTTAATAAATTGAGAAGGCTTTTCTGGGTCACCACAAAACACCTACAAGCTTAACAACTACCCCTAAAAAGGTAAATCTAAAAGGGATTTAGTGTTCTTCTGGGCACACCGGGAAGAATTACTGTGAAAAAGATGTATTCTTCTCTGTCACAGCTCCTTGGCAGATTATCAGAGGTACAGGTCTCTCTTCGAGCCAAGCCTATGGAGTCCACCTTTAGGGTCACCATCTACCCTGGGAATCGTAGTGGTGCTTATAAATAAAATTACTGAGTGTCATCTACCAGGAACATTGGGGTGTCCACATCAGGCTTTCCAGAAGGATCAGTTGGACTACATAGATACATTTTGCGCATGCTCTCTTTCAGACTTAAAGTGACCTAGATCAGATTTGGCTTAAATCACTTCAAAGTATGGTTCAAGTACTCTTTCAGAATTCATACCTTTAACGTAAATTGGGCTGATTCACTTATATGAGAGTCCATGTGACTGCAAACTTGAAAGTAGCAATGGTATAATTTAAATTACGTTAGGAAAGAAAATTTCCTTCTGATGTGGATTGAATACATGGATTCAAAAACTCCTTTCTCTGTCAGTTTTATAAGTGTTTCTCAGCAATGCAGCTTAAATCAGATTTCTGTTTAACTCCTGTGAAGGTTTGGGAGTTCCCCACCCCCCCACACTTTGTAAAATGACCCAGACTAGAACTCAGTCGGCTGGAAGTTAAGTGATGAAGCTCGATTTACAGCTTTGCACAATGTACAGCAGATATATACATTAGATACAGAATATTTACAGAAATATACAAGTTAAAGGTAATACAGAAACACAACTCCCCTCCCAGAAACCAGAGACCCCAGGAGGGGCTCCCAACCACCCTTCCACCTTCTCCCCACCCCTGTACCTTACCCCAAGGTTTGCCTTACGTGCAAGGTAAATTAGGAGGATCAGCCAGGGGGGTTAAAAGAAAAGTGGTTAGTGAGGATTAATCAGCAGAGGAGCCAGAGCCCAGAAACTGCTAGATTGCCCCAGCAGCTCCTGCTCCAGCAAGAGTCAGAGAGAGACTGACTTATCTATTGTTTTGGTTAGTGTTCCCAAACAATTCTCCAGCAAGCGTATGAGTGAAGTAGACATCATGATGTTTTCCTTTCACAGCCTATAGTGTAATTTTCTCTATTAAAATATTCTAATTAGTCTCAAACCAGCACAACTCCATTCCAATATACTTTGGCCCCACTCTGTTATTTGCTTAGCATACTCTTTGACGATTTTATGGTCACCCTCCTGAATGATACTATTAACATTGAGCTGAAATATTTTCCTTTTATTAGCCAAAGTTCTCCTGAGAAATAGCTCTTCTTTCAGAGAGAATATTATATAGAATAATAAACAGGGCTAGATATCAAACAACAAATTCCAGAGGAAATGCCTTGTTTGAAACAATTCAGTCATTTTGTCTGGCTTCTATTACTTTTTCTTGGAATGAAATGTTTTATTTGCTTAGACTGTTAACAATTATTGCTGAAGTAGTTAAAATAAAGCCTAGATGTATTGGAGGAGACTTAACTTTTCTTTTTTTTTTTTTTCTTCAGGTGGCAATTGGAAATGCTATCTAGCTAAGTGTTACAAGTTAAAATGAACTAGACTGTGGACAGTCTTCAGTTTTCTTCCATCTGACTTCTGTGAAATTAATTTAAGCCGGTTTTACAGGAACACTAGGAAACTGTTTCTAACCTTCTGTTTTCCTTCTCTGAGCCTTGTCCTATTTCAAAACAGTTAGCTAAGATGCTGTCTTGTGTAGGACTTAGCTTTTTAGGGTTTGCTGGTACTTTGTATTTTTGGGGGCTTTCTATATGTTTGTGAGCTGAACTTTATCTACTATGTAGCAATTTAAAAATTTCAAGTGTGATAACAAAATGTATTTCTCTTAAGACACCTGGAAAACAAATTGTACTGTGATGAGAAAAACATTTATTTGTTATTTATTTTTTATTTAGCTTCATTTTCATCTAGATTGCTAAGATTTCATTTTTTCCCCTTGAAATGGTAGACAAAGAAGATAAGCAGAGATCTGATCTAATTTTGAGGTCTCTCTGTATGGATGAACTTCATGTTCACCTGAGGATTTAGGTCTAATCAACCTCCCAAATCCATGTATTTTAAATAGAAAGTATTATGAAAAGAACTGGAAACATTCATTCACTCCTCAGTCATATGAGTACTGAATTATGGGTGATTTGCTTATGAGAAGAGGGAATATTATTATGATAGGTTCTGTGGCTTATGGAAGACACGTCTTAATTTTAAAATCAAGAGTAGCTGTGGGTTTTATGACAGATTTCTGGCACACATTAAATACATTGTCCAAATTCTGGCTGGTTTTGAGCTTAGTGTTAGCAAGCAAGGTTGACTTTTTTTGTAGCAGCAAGCTATTGAAAGACCTCCTTGAGTTTTTGTTCCCACTATCTTGTCAGGAAGGAAAGTATATCATCTTTAAAAGTACTTAAGTACCAAGCAAGTCACCCTTTGCCACTGGAACACTGCCCCACTAACCATGCAGAGAGGAAAAACAGCCATTTCTGGCAGTTTGCAGGACCTCTCATGCCAACAACAACAACAACAAACTAAAATGCCTGGTAAAAATAAATATCACTGTGAAATTCTGGCACAGGAAACGTTTCTGACAGCCAAGGCTTAGCTCATCCTGGGGGGTAACCCAAGAAGGCTTGCAGTTTTTATTCTTCATTCCTACTCATTGAATGTTCCTTGCAAAGGTAAGCTGCCAGACTCTGTTATCTACTAGACCAGGTGTCTTTGTGAGGAAATGTTAATAAGTGGCTCTGTGGGTGTGCAAGAAAGTAGGCAAATCTTTGTGGGAGTGAGCTGTTTCTTCTTGAGCTAAGGTGAAGCAATAGTTGCTATAGTGGCAAGTTGGGTACTGTGTGCAGTACAGAGATTTATACATTCAAAATACTCTGAATGTATTTTGTCTTTCAGCATTTGAAGGGGAAAGCAAATGACAGAAGATTTCAAAAACAAAACAAAACTCAAACCCAAGCAAACAAAAAACCCAAACCAAAAAAATAACCCCACAAGGCGAAAGAAAGAGGAGATCACAGATTGATTAAAATTGTGGAATTCTTACAGAACAATCCTTAGTTCTCCTCATTAATTGCACAAAAGAAAAGAGCCTTAGTGTTTATTAGGGCTGTTGTGAGAGAGCAGTGCAGAACCCTGCAGCTATGCAAGACCTGAAGTTTTGATTTTGGTTCTGGTTTTGAATTTTTTTTTCTGTGAAAGCACTTATTGGTTTCCCAGTCATTCGCTTGGTAGTATAAGAGCTCAATATGATGAAGGTTCTTTCCTTTCTGCTACATCGTATTCAAAGCGTGGCCAAGAGAGCCAATGGCATCCTGAGGTGCATCAGGAAAAGTGTGTCCAGCAGGTCTAGGGAGATTCTTCTCCTGCTCTGCTCTGCCCTGGTGAGACTACACCTGGAAGACTGTGTCCAGTTCTGGGATGCACATTTCAGGAGAGACAGGGACCTTCTGAAGAGAGTCCAGTAGAGAACCACGAGGATGATTGGGGAGCCTGAGCACCTCCCCTACGAAGAGCAACTGAGGAACCTGGGGCTGTTAAGTTTGGAGAAGAGAAGACTGAGAGGAATGTGATCAGTGTATACAAATATCTGAGGGCTGGATGTCAAGCAGATTGGGGCAATCTCTTTTCTGTGGTCAGCAGCAATAAGACAAGGAGCAATGGCTACAGATTGGAACATAGAAGTTTTCACCTCAACATGAGGAGAAACTTCTTTACATTGAGGGTGACAGAGCCTTGGAACAGGCTGCCCAGAGAGGTTGTGGAGTCTCCTCTTCTGGAGGCTTTCAAAATCCACCTGGATGTGTTCCTGTGTGAATTACCCTAGGGGATCCTGCCTTGACAGGGAGGTTGGAGTTGATGATCTCTGGAGGTCACTTTCAAGCTCTAAAGTTCTGTGATTCTGTGTTTTCAAAAGCAGCATCTTTATGGAGTCACTAGAAGGGAAGATAGAGAACAAAAAGTGATGTAATTTTTGGAGTACTTTGGAAGAGAAGGTGAGAAGTGGTGCATGGGCGATGGAAAAGTAGTATGGAAATCACTTCCTGAGATAGAAGATAAACCATGAAAGACTGAAAAATCAGATGAAGATCATGGCAATTATTGCTAAACAGAATGATGGGAATACAGAATATTTTCCAAAATATAGTAGCAAATGAAGACATTAATTAATTTCTATCTGAGGAATGTATTTTAATATCTCTTTGGATTTCTTATCATGCTGATTTCTAAAGCACAATAAAATAGATTGTCCATTCTGTATTTGAAAATGATAATAACTTTTTATGTGTTAAACTTTACACGGTGTTAGTGAAAGTAGAGTTGTTCCTTAAAGCTTACATGTGGATCAGAGATTCTCTCAAACTCCATGTCTAGAGTCCATTTTCATATTTATTAAGCACATTCAGTGTGCTCTAAGTTACACAAAACACAAACCTGCAGTCTCTGTGAGAGTTCTTGTGAATTAAAAGCATGGTTTGTGCTTGCAGAGATCACCCATAGTTTGCATCGGCTCTACTGACCTAGGATATACAGAAACGCGATACACAAAGCCACATTACCTTGAACTCTCAGAATGCTGATATCTTTAAATATCCTAAAACTGCAATGACATTGATGCAAATGGATGTGGCTATGAGGGAGGTTGGATGTGTGTGTATATGTGTGGGTGGCTGATCTCAGACTTATGTGGAGGGTGTGTGCAACTCTGGATCTTGCTCCCACCTGTGCCTTTTTTCTGTGTCTCTCTTAGTGCTTGTAAGAAGCAATTAATTTGTTCCCTCATTCACATTTATCTAGAGCTAATATGAGACTGGGAGAGGTGTTAAGAGGCGTCTCTGATTCAGCCACCTGATAGGACAGCAGATGGTTGACATGCAGTGTCTCTTATCAGAAAGATTCAAGGGTTACTCCTTGTGCATGCTGGTGGTACTTGCCTAACCTATCATGCCAGTAAAGTATTAGAAATGAATCACCTTCAAGAAAGAAAACACTCTTTATCTGTCTGTCTACATTTTTACATGTCACTCATCTCCATAGTGGCATGGCTTCCGCAAACAAGAAAAGTTTGCATTGTGAGCTGAAGGCGTGATATATTTATGTCTTTCACATCTGTTCCCATGACTGCTTCTTTCTCTTACAGACCCAACTCATATATTCTATTTACCTGAGAAAGGAAAATTCAGCACATCAGAGATACTCCAGATACTGACATGTAACACCACCTTTCTTTCTAATTGTGTGGTTGATTTCTACCACAAAATTTTTACCTGAATACAGAGACATGACAAACTGCATGAATATCTTGAAGTCAAAGAAAAACATAGGTCTTCAGTTCTTTGGAAAATGCTTCTCTGTGTAGTCAAAAATTTATTTAGGAGCCACAACTTGAGCTTATGCATTTGAGAATAAAGGTGGGTAGGCTGCTGTATTCAAATTGAATTCTACTGCTGGCTTCTAAAAGATCATTTTCCTTTTATGCCTTCCTCTTTTCTTTTTTTTTCCTGTGCCAGTCAAGGTATTAAACAGTGCTATTCCTAAGGCTAGGCCACAGGCTACCTTTGCAATGCAGACATTGTGCAAGGTCTGGGTAATTGCCATTTCACTGCAGGGAGAAACCTCATCAAGAATAGGAGAGGGTGTATTTGTATTATTTTTACATACAGAAAACAGGCAAAAGAAGGAGAACTAGCTTGCAAGAGCTACCATCTCAAAGAAAACACAAAGGAAAGTTTGAATTTGTTTTCCCTAGTTTGAGAGTCAATTTACTTAGGTTTTTTGTTGGGTTTTACTTTTTTTCCCACAGTGGAAGATTAAGTCTGGTAGATTGGCTTCAGTTCCACCTTTCTGACAAATACACACACAAAGGAAAAAAAAAAAAGGATGAGTGGGAGGGTGGGTGGAGGGGGTGGATGTCAGAGGAATCTGCACTTTGGTTATGAAATTACAAAAGGCCTTTTGCAAGAGTCTTCATATCTCAGTTTCTGCATGTAGCCTTGTAGTAGTTTTGTTGTTAGATGCTTCAAAGTAGATTTAATGGTGGTCCATAGGAGGATCACAAGGTTCTCAAATAAATGTGCAGTTGGAATGCTTAGAAGGTAATAAATACACAAAAAGTGAAGAAAATTAAGTAACACATTAGCTCTGAATTGTTAACCTGGATTTTATTTTGCTATAAATTAAACCAGTTGTAGGAACACTGCAGAAGGTGACACATGGATTACTGTTTCCTTAAGAGTAAGTAGGTAGTAACTTTAGAAACACTGTAAAGTACTGACAGGACTTGAATGTTTATGGCATCTATGAGCACTACTCCACAGTAGTAGCACCACTGCTCAGAAAACATCAGGGAAGGAAGCAAGGGGGAAAGTGACAGCATAAAATACAAATCCACACTAAAATTTCATTTAATATACTTAACACAGAGACCGTAATTTACAAACTAGGTCACTGGTTGTGAAAACTGTAGGTCCCTCACTGCTTTGGAAGCTTAAGTTGTTTCTTCACATGTACAACAGTGAATTCAGAGGCACAACTGCATAACTGCATCTTTGTTTCACTGTTGATACTGAAGGGGTAATGTGGCAGTGATAGAAATTAAAAGAGCCCATTGCCTGATAGCATGGAACCTGTGATTTTATCTTGAACCTAAAGCTTTGTGGGGAACAACCTGCTGTTTTCCTGCCTTTTCTGTTTAGTTCTCTGGGCTCACTAGAAATACAAACTTTTATCAACCACAGTCAGAGTTTGTAATGATCTTCCCAGTTAGAATTTTCTGAATTATATCCATTGTGGAATTCAGATTTGGGAGGGTTCCCAAAGGATCACCTAGTTCAGCTTCCACTGCATCAAGACGTGGAAGCCAGCATGAGCATGCTTATCAAACTTTGCTCTTAAAACATTCTGGTAGAAGAGATTCCAAAGTCCCCCTAGACAGTCTACTCCAATGTTGAAAAAAGTCCAAGCTGGAAAGCAGATCGACAAAATCTTTTAAGCATTTCTTTTCACAAATCAAGTTGACTCTTTCATGTCTTTCTACTGGAGCCTCTATGGAGCTTGTTGATCAGGATCAACGTCTCTCCAGTGAATTTGTATGTATCAGAAAGCTGCATCTCGCTTGAAGTTTTTATTTTCTTGAGTAGGTGAATGTAATTCCCTCAGCTTTTTCTCAAAGGGTTTGTTTTCTAAACTTCTTACTATTTCCTTGTTTCTCTTCAGCTGTGTTTACATTTTTAAGGTGTTCAGGTGACACAATATGACACTTAGGGCTTCAGTACCATGCAATGTTAAGAAATCAAACAAATTGTCATTTATATGACACAGCTGCTAACTCACTCCAGAATTAAATGCATTTTTTGGCAGTGGAACTGCACTTCTGATATATATTGTTTGTTACCTGTACAAAGCCGTGATCTGGTTTTGCTGCATTTTTGTCTAGTGAGGGATTCACATTGTTCATTTATGCCGCTGTCCTAAGAATAATATTTTACATTTTTCATTACTGTTTTGTTCCTTTTAGGTATTTTTGACAACCCATCCAATTTGTCAACAGCATTTTGGGTGTCTGGCCTCATCCTTGTGTCCTCTGCTATCGTTTTGAGGTCATAATTTTTTTTAGCACAGATTTTACAAGCATAATGTTGAATCATCCAAGTTACCACTGAACATATTAAAGAAAACAGAGCTTAGGATACACCCTGAAAGGTACCTTTCTGAGGTAGCTTTGCATTTTGATTAATAACTACTAATGACTGCTAAGGTTTTCTTCCCTCAAATGCCTGCACACCTTCCACTAGTTGTATTTAAAATGTCATTCTATGAAAGTGTCCCATGAGATGATGCCAAAAGCCTTTCAAGATGTATCAAGTCCATGTTTACCCAGTGAGCTTAACATTACTTGAAAAAATGGAACCTGATTTAGCATAAATGTATTTTGCCCATACTCTATGTGCTTTTTTCCCCATTCAATTAATTCATTCTGTCTTAAATATTTCAAACATGATTGCTTCAAACCTTTCTGAATATAGCAATTAAGCTATCTGATCTGTCATTCACTTCTAAGAAACTTGACATGTGGAGAAGAATCTTCCCAAGAAAGGGCCCATTAGAATGCTTTAAAAATACTTCCTCAGGTAAGACCAAATACAATTTTTTTTTGTTCTTTTTTTTTAACCCTCTTATTTAGCTTTTGCAGTTTTAAAATGCTTGAACTCTATTTTAATCCTAACTGGTTCTGATTCCTTGCTTTCTTATTTTCCTAATGACATCATGTACTTGGTTATTTTTTTCCTAACATAGGGCTGCTATTTAAAAGCACTCAGAAAATTATGTGAACTTCTAATATTATTTCACAGTACTTATTTTCTGTCATCAAACTGGTTTATTCCTCTCATGTATCTATTTGGAGGCAGGCAGAATTATGTCCCAAAATGGTTATTAGGATAATAATATTTTTTTGTGTTTCCTTTATGATGACTACTGTTTTTTTAATTAACTGTATTGTCATGTAAATTAATTGTGAGCTGTATTTTAATTACTTTTCTCATGTCTTGCAATACTTGTATTATATATCACTTATCAGTGACCTATAAATTATTACAATTTCTTTAATAATGTTCCTGTCTCATAGCTGTGGGTAAAAGCAAGTACTTACCTTGTGCATCAGTTGAAGCACATTCTGATATTTTCATAGTCTTTCTTAAAGTTATTTGGTCTGCAAAGAGGCAAATCCTAAGGATCTCATTAAATTTTACCAGAATTATTTAACTACTCTTCTATTTTCTTTCACCAAAAATAGCCATTTTACACTTCATAAATCTACTTTTAAATTATTCATCATAAATCCCACATGGACTTAGAGTTGTATTCAATCAGAGCATTCTATCAACAGGTAGGTAATTTAGAGGTTTATACTATGAATTTCCTTCTGCTAAGCTGCAACCCCTTCAGGAAATTGTTGTGAAAAAATGATGCTCTCCTATTCTCTAACATTTCATCAGGTCATTTTAAAAATATTTCTAAGACAAAGATGCAGTTTAGAGAAATTGAGCTTGGAAGGGAAGTGATTTGTTAGGAATACAGCATAAGGTGCAGAGAACTGTTAAACACTGTTCACTTCAAGAAACTGTTAACTTTAACAAATACACATATGAACACATTTGTTCCCTGAGGAGAGACAAACTGAAGAGATGATGAATGAGTTTATTTGTGTTTAGGACAATATTTTTCAAGAGGCTTTTGTTTTGAACACACAAAGATATTAATCTAAACTTCTTCCATGACCTAAATATATAATTATCAGTAAGTCCTGGGCCCTGTGTTTGTGCTTTATCACATCCAGTACTTTGGCATCTAAACTTCTTACAAGCTCCTGTGAGTCTGAACTCAGTGGGACTCCTCTGACTTAAACTACCTGAGGATCTAGTCTCAGCAGAGAATATAAACATCAATGAATTTTGGTTATGTTCCCCTGTATTTTAGGGGGATGTAGTAAGGATTTGTCATACTAGCCAGTGAGCCAGCCCTCAAGTCAGAGTTGGGGGCTTCTCAGTCTCTCCCCTAACTTCAACCAAATGTTCTCAAGTCTTTCCATTTCAGTCATCTTAAACACTGGCGTCTTGAAGTTTGTTTCTTTACAGTAATTGCATATTCTTTCCATGCCTCATTCTGTCACTGCTTCTGAGTCACCACTAGCATAGATAAGTTTTTTAATCTCTCTGCTTAAATCAGGCCCTCTTGGCTACCTGTTTGCTGCTATTCTTTTGCAACTTGCACACTTTACCTGTCAAATATGTAGAATTCAGTGCCATAGTCTGCATGCTATTGCACTTATGCTTAGTAAAACGAATTTCTTCTTATCTTGAAGCCATGATTCTGCATATAAAGCAACAACTTTCCGTTTTGTATAGTTTAGAGCAAATCATTGTAAATTTATGCATATGTTGCTTATTGTTTCTTAGTATTCTGGGCCTTGGGAGTTCTCCTCACTGAAGCTCTGTACTGGATTAATTTTTTTTCATTACATTGAGCTCAATTTGTCAAGACTCAGTCCCGGTTCTAATTTTATGCTGACATTTTTAATAATATCCCTTGTCTTCACCATTTTACACTTAATAGGAGTGGCAGAATTGTCTCAATGACATTCTTTGCTTTGTTTTGCTCTTGTGATTCTTTAAAGGAGAGGATTAATTGCAGCTTCCTCTGAATTCATCTGTATGAAGACTTTAAATAAGACCATTCCCATCAGTGGCTCTTTGGTATCATTTTGACAAAATTCTCATCTTCCCTTGTGGTCCAGGATTTGGACTATCTGCATCAGTTTTCCATTCAAGCTAACACTTTGAGATAAACTGAGATTAATTATTTAACAACAGTTTCCTGCATTGCCAAGCCTATGTATAGAATGTAATATCATGCCACGGAGGATCATAGAACTGGCTTTAACGAGGATGTCCAGCAAAATCCTGTCTGATTTTTAAATGCAGCACAGAGACCAGAAGACGTCAACTGTTAATTTCTACTCCTACGAGCAAAGGTCTTCCTCTGTTTGAGGGTATCCTGGATTGATACGTGATCGGCTGTCTCCGGACACTGCCATTTTAACACCAAATAGTGCAACGCTCGTCAGTGAGCGGAGGGAAGAGTCAGACGCTTCTCTCAAATAGCAACACGTATGCTGGCAAAGGACGCGTGGACGAGGTACTCAGATGGTTTCAGCTTCCGAAGGGTGTTTGGCAAAAGAGGATGGGACAGGGAGAGAGGCTCTGCCGTTTATATGGGGTGCAACCAGCTGGCGCAAGCCGGGAAGGGGTGGCAACGCACGGGGAAACCGCTAAGCCACTGGAGGATACCGAACTGTGCTGGGCAGCCAAGAGTCCGCAGCGATGCTCCTTGGCGGCGCTGCTGGACTTAGGACAGCTACAGCCCCGAACACCGGGGTCGCTTTCGGAAGGGTTTCCCCGCCCGCAGCGAGAAAGCCGCGCCTGCGGCAAAGAGTGACCAGGGGCGCGACCAGGGGTCTCGCCGCGGTGCTGGCCCGTGGCTTCAGTGGATGGTGAAGGGGTCTCCCTGTGGACCTGCAACCCCAAGAGGGGTTCGGCTACACTGAAAGTTTGCAAAGTGCCTCGGCGCTGGGGGCAGCGGGGCGGGGGCTGCCCCGGCGGGGCTCCTCCTCCGGGGCCGGGCCTGGGCCGGGCGGAGCGAGCCCCCAGCCCCCGGAGCTCCCGCGGCTGTGGAGGGAGCAAGCGGCGGTCGGGCTGGGGTACTGCGTGCAGGAGGAGCCCGGGACGGCGCTGCGGGCAGCCTGGGTGCGGGGCCGGGGCACTGCCAACCATGAGGCGGCACGGCGAGGGCTGTTCCTCGTCCGCGCCTCCGCAGCTCCTGTTGCTGCTGCTGCTGGGAGCGCTGCTCCGCGCCAGAGGTAAGCTGCTGCCGCGGCGCGCTCTGCCCCGCGGCGGCGTGGAGGGCCCGATCGCTGTCCCGGGCTCGGTGGCGGAGAGCCTTGCCCGGGTGGGAAGGCATTCCCTGCCGCGCCGCTCACCTGCCCGCGCCCGTCGTGCGGGGAGTCTCGCCCTGCACTGCCGCGGGACAAAGGTCCGTGCCCCGTCCAGCGCCTGGACGCAGCGTTCTTGCTCTGCCCGTGCTCTGGCCCCGAGCCAACGGGGATCCCCGGCAGGCCGAGGCGCGGATCCCGAGGCGGCGCTGCCCTGGCCGGGCAGCACGAAAAGCCCTCGCCGCCCACGCGGCCGCTGTCCTCCACAGAAGTTTGGCGGCGGCAAGGGCGGGCTTTGTTCCCGCGGTGCGAACGGCGGGCCAGGCTGGGGCGGGCGCGCAGGTTGCCTCGGAGGCTGCCGTGCCCGGCGTGTCGGGACAGCCGCCGCTCCCGAGCAGGAATGCAGCCGCTCACCCGCCACTACGGGCCCCTTAAAGGTACAGCCCGACTCTGCGGCAGTGCCCCGGGCTACCTGCCTGGCCTCGGCGGGGATCGACCGGTAGTCTCCCCGTAGTGTCCTGGTGGAATGGGGCTAGGGCAAAAGCGATAGCGAAAATACTGGCGAGAGGAGAGGTTCTCTGTGGTCTTAGCAAGCAGGGAGGCAGTGCCATGAAGTCTCGCCGGTGAAAACTTATCTTTGTGGTTGCTCTATCAACTGCAAAACTACTGCCGTTTCTTCATCCTGGGCGGTAGTGGTTTATTTTACATATGCGCCCGGTGGAGGAGAAAACATTTAAGCGCTCCGCGGAATTGTTTATAAAGAGTTGGAAGGCTTTGGGAGGAGGGGTACGG
Organism: Eubucco bourcierii; assembly: GCA_013396675.1. NCBI lineage: Eukaryota > Metazoa > Chordata > Aves > Piciformes > Ramphastidae > Eubucco > Eubucco bourcierii. The sequence continues at coordinate 60,162 of VWZE01024910.1, forward strand.
AGTGGAGATCCGTACCTCATTTCTCTTCCTTCACTTCTCGGGCAACTGCTGTATAATTTTACCCATCCGTTTTCTCCTGTGCTACTCTGAAATTATAGGAAGCGTTTGCAGTAGTGCTGCTGACCTCCCTCATTCTACAACTGTTGCCTTTGGGGCAAAATCATAGAGAGTTTGGGTTCAAATAGTATTATTTCTCTTCTAACAAGAAACCTAATTGCAGGCAGCTTTGACAAAGGTGCTAAACCAGCTTGAAAGGCTGAGTAGAGCCTTGCAGTTATGTGTCAGAAAATCTGGTTTTTAGAACTCAGAATTACTCTTAAGTTCCCAACTGCCACACGGATATTTAGCTGCAATCTTAGAGTGAGAAGGATCTGAAGCATAGATCTTAGTATAAGTGCTGATCTGGATGAGTTTTATTTTGGCTGTTAACCAGGTGCTCCTAGTTAATATGTCTGGGTTAACAGCCACGTGGGCTATGTCTGATTGTAAAGCGCGAGTTTGCTTGTAGCTGGCTGTGCCTTGATGTCCCCTGAATGCTTTTTTTTGGTAGTTTTTTCATTAGTGCACTTTCCTGTATCCTCTTGTCAAATGAATGGGAGTTTACAGTAGGAGATGCCAATGTTTCCAGAGGTGCTTGTACTCTTTCCTTCACGGGAAGATGTGCTTTGCAATAAGAACTCAATTTCTTAGCATTTTTTTTTCCTTTTTGAAGCAATGAAAAATGTGAGGAAGTGTCAGGATGGAGATGACAGAGAAGATTCCAAAGTGTATGATGAGTTAATGCTCTCCTCATAGCTAGACATTTTTCATCATTACCCTTCCAAAGTACATATGGGGCTGGTGTACAGCTTAACTGTCAAAAGCGTTCACAGCTACAGAACTCACAGTGCCAAACAGGTAACTGTTAGAAGCCCATGGTAATTCACCACTATGCCTCAGTACAGGAACTGGTAAAGCAAACAAGATTTGCAAGGCTGACCTTTGACCTTCTGGCAGATAGTGGCAGGTAAAGCTGGAAAAGTCTATGACGAAAAAACCCAAAACAACCAGTCTGCAAGCATCTTGAACTCTTGGAAACATGTACTGCAGGTAAAAATAAATATATAGAGATATAAAAGCTAATGGCATGTGCTGCTGGTGCGCAGTGATGAAGAAGGGCTTGATGTTACAATGATCAGTGTTAGCATAAATACAGAGCGCCACAGAACCTGTCTGGATGATGTACTTGCCATTCTGGCTTCTGGGGTGCCTGACATTAAAATACTGGCTAATGTCAGAGCTTCGCTTCTCAAACATCTGGGCTGTGTTCTAGTCACAAACCTGACTGTGATGCCTCTACAGAAGTGTAGTTTGCTGTGGGAATCATGATCTCCCTTACAAGTGTTTGGTATTGCCATTGGTTCTACAGCTCTCAGTCAAGTGCAAAAAGCCCATTGTCCTGTCAGCTTGGAGCTGATGTTGTTTTACTGCCTGGATGTGCTGAAAGTGCCTGGGTTAGCTGTTGATCATGTTGGATAATATTCACAGGTGTCATGATCACCTTGAATTATCTTGCCTTTCTTTTTGTCAAAGTGGTGGCGGCACCAAGTAACACCTCCACTCATCTAAAATGAAGGAAGATGCTTCAGGAGGCTGACAGGGGGTGGTTTTTTTTGTTTGGTTTTGGCTTTTAGTTTGCTTGTTTTCTAAACGTGTAAAAAACAATTCTATCTCTACTAAAGCATAGCAGCGCTAGTGGAAAAGCATAAATTTCCAGTACGAAGCTGACGTAATTAATTTTCTTAGCGTAGATAAGCAGTTTTATTTTTCCAAAAGCTTTTGATTGTGTGCTTTAGCACTGCTTTCTGCAATAGAGAAATCTCTTATTGCACCCTGGGGATGTGAGTATATGCAGCAACAAGGTAATAGGTGCTTAATTTTGTGAAGTACTTGCTTTTCCAGAGTATCTTGTGAATGTTGAAGAGGGATGTTCTGCTCATGTAGGCCACAAAATGGCATTTGAGAAAATGTGGAGCTCTCTCTCTGCATTGTGTTCTTTGATGTCACAAAGAAAAAGTGGTTAGATATAAACATGATACATTTGTCTGTAGTTAAAGGGAGTACTTGCTGTATGTTAACTAGAAAAAGAAACTGAAGTGCTTTTTTTGTTTTACTCCTAAAACCCTGTAGTTTTCCAGACTGGTGAAATAGATGCTAAAAAATAATTAAAACATTAATTGTATGAGAATGATCCATAGTCTGATAGTCCTCTTGAATCTTCCTGCACTCTTGTGAAACAGACAAATATTATCCTTGTTTTGTATATGTGGGAAGTGAAGTGGAAATTTTCTTGCCCAAGGCCAACTCCTGTTTGTCCTAGAATGCAACTTACTGTTGAACACAATGGAATATATGCTTCATAACGCTTACAAAAGCTGATAAAGAGATGTTATCTTGAAATCCACTCAAGGTTTAAAAAATAAGTTTTAAAAGGAAGCGCACATTCTGTGCCTCTACTGCTTGCGATTTGTGCCTGTTTATCTTTTCAATAATACTTCTGTTTCCGTTGCTGCTGATGAAAAGATTTGTAAAACTGCAAGAATTTTACTTCCTCTCCATTGGAAAGGGTGATTTGTAAGTAAAATGTTAAGCATGTAAGAAAAGTGGATATATAATTTGTCTAGTCCTCTGTTATCTCCACCTTAGCTATTGGTGATGTTATCACAAAGAACTTTATGTAATAAGGTGATGCATGCACACTTGAACTGACCCTTTTTTAATATGTCTGGCTTTACCTGATGCAACATCCAGAGCTGGACAGAAAACCCACTCCATCAGTTGGCATACGATATTTAGTGGCTCTCTGTTTCACATAAATCATAGCAGAGAACACTAATTGCAGTTGTCACCCATAAATCTGATGTGCTTGATAGTTAGGCTCTTGCTTTTGCATCCATAGTGCCTGTGGTTCTTTGCTGTTGAGGTTGCTATTGCTCTTTTCTGGGATTTTGTTGTCTCTACTGTGTGAAGACTGGGCATTGTACTGCTTTCTGAATTCCTTCTTTTTATATTATTTCCCCTGCAGATTTCTATTTCCCCATATTAAAGATAGTAACTATGGATCCAGGGGCTTGTGGTTCCATAAGCTTGTGGTTTATTCTTGTTGTATATCAGGTCCCTTTGTGACTGTTACCTTGGGAGTGTTTGGCTGTCATCCTTGCGTGGGTGAGTTTTTATTAAAGTTTTTCAGCTTTCCAGGCAATTTTTTTGCCTCTTCTATGCAGAACTGCCGAAATGTTCCAGCCTGTGTATTTAGTCTGAGAAACTCTTAGGCTGCTGTGAGGAGCAGAACTCCTCAGCTGCAGTAAGCCTTGATGAAAGGAGGTTCACTGTGTAGAGGCAGGAAAATAAGTTTTGATAAAGACTTTATTAACATCAAATGAAGCTTATGTTTGTAGACTCACCTTGCTAAATTGTGAATGACAGAAATTACTCAATAAATTATGTTTATTTAAAAGAGAAGGAAAAGGAGATCGAACAGTTGGGAGCCCAATTCTGATGATATGAGACACATGCCAACAGCAGGACAAGTTAGCACAACGTGGGTCTGTGAAAAGTGGTAACAGAAGGCTTGTGTTTTTCATGAGGGTCTTCTTAGATCATTAGCTTTTTCTGTATTCACCTACTGGTCAGCAAGTCACAAACCACTAACATGACAGTATTGTATTTGCATATTCAGTGTACTGCGAACTGCAATTTTGTCAAAAAATGTGTGACTGAAAACAATGTAGCTTTCTCAAGTTGTTATATGTTAGTAGCAACTTTGGATGTTGCAGTACTCACAACTAAGAAGCACCAGATTTCTCTCCCAGAATGGTTAGCAAGAGAATGCAATTCACTTCCCTGTACTGTCATGATGAGGCTGTTTAAAGAAATGCTGTCCAGCAAAGCTAGGAGAGAAAGTGTTTGCCTGGAATCAGATGCCCATATGCTGTAGTGTTAAGGTGAAATTTTGATTTTGGAGTTGCATGTACCAGACAGTATCATGCCTTCAGATAGGAGAGAGCCCTTTCCTGTCTACACGCACGGTGACTTCCTCCATATGCCCTAGCAGGATATAGTCCTCTCTTTCTCTTTGTTGCTGCCTGACAGCTCCTCTCAGCTGCTAAAGCTTTCTGTTTCTACTGCATAGCAGCAGTTCTTTAATCAGAAATCTTGTTAGTATTCAAGGATAATTGATCCGACTCTCTGGTAGGGGGTGGGGACCCAGCCTTGCATCCTTCTCCTGCTTGCCACCCCCAGTTTGACCCCTGTTGTCTCTTTGTTTTCTCCTGTTAAGTTTGTGCCAGTGATGTGTGTGTGTGCTGTTTTTCCAAGCAGCCTGAAGCTGGCCGTAACCAAGAGCAGCAGTTAAATAGAGCCCGATTTCCCCGCTTCCTGGCGTTCAGTTGTTCGGCTCCATTTTCTGGTCTTCTGTGTTTTTGAGTTGCAGAGAAGGAACTTACTTGGTGCCCCCGGGCATCTCTTAAACCCATTAGAACAAACTCCATTATTTAACTGTACTTAGAAATCCTCCTTCTTTAGTCCCAGCATCCATCAAAATAATGTATCCTCTGTAAGGCCCTCCGGAAAAATGTTTAATAGGATCTTTTCAAACTCAAGGAGAGTTTCTGTTGGGAAGGGGGAGGGGAGAGGGCTAATGGAAGATCTGACTGTGACTTGGAGTAAGCCCGACCTTGGCCTGTGTCAGCTCTCCCTTCACCTCCATGCTGAGGGATTGCTGAACAGAGCAGATCCAACACTGGGATCAAAGGTGGAAACAAAAGGCTTTGGGAGAAAAATTTCCCGTCTGGCCAAGAGGCAGCCACACAAAGGTAGTGCATAATTTATCATTTGAGGTTTATTACTGCTGTGCTCCTTCTGGAGAGGGAAGGAAAAAAGAAGTGACTCTCCTGCTGTTTCAAAGGGGATAAGTGATGGCTTTGGAGACTTGAGGCAGGAAGGGGATAGATATTACTGTGGAAACTTTTTCAGTGCAGTCTGTACCCAGCTCCTGTCTTCTCAGACATCATCAGGCTTTATTTCTGTTGGGGGGGAACCCTATTCCTGCCTTTTGAAGTTTCTAAAGAGTTAGTACTTTAATGTGTTCCTTCTGAAATCTCAGTGTATGGAATGGTGCTGCTCTTGGCAAAGTCAAGTTCTTTGCATTTCTGACATGTTTTTCTTACCTTAAGGATTGGTCTAAGTACTTGTGGCTCTGTGTAACATGGAGACAGAGGAGGCTACATTCTCTTTAAAGGATTTATAGTCTAAGTTGGACATCTGACATCTGATAAGGATTATGGATAGATAATTCTGGTAGGATAGATAAGGTCCAATATTAAAATAGCATAGCTTTCTAATTAAATTTCCTTTAGCTTTGGTTTAATGGAAAAAACATCTGAAAGTTTTTTATTCCAATCACTTCTTAGAACAAGAGTAGAGGGTTTTCTGGGTAGGAGTTGGCATCAGAAACTACTGAAAGCAGTTTACTGCAGGAATAAGGATGAGGAAGCAGATGCAAGAGAAGTGTAAACCATGAGAAGGGAAAGGAATATAGGAATGCAGATATTAACAAGCAAAGATAGGCATTTTGGAAATGAGAGCCAAGAACTTGAGCTGGCAAAAGAACAGAAGGGCTGTGTAAGGAGATCCAAGTGGAGTAATTATATGGGATCTGATGGCAGGAGAAGTTGTTAATTAGGCAGTATAAAAGATGGAAGTTTTGAAAGTGAAGATTAACATTGGGATGAATTTAACTGCTGAGGCAGGGAGTGATTTATTTTAGTGATTCTTTAAAGGACAGTGTGACAACTTACTAGGGACTCACAACAGCAGAGTCCCTGACCTAGTGAAGTGGTTTTATGAAGTACCAGGATCTTAAGAGTGGAGGCAGAGAAGAAAAGCAGATTGATACCCTTGACTTTGTGGGTAAAAGTTAAAGGGAAGAAACAGGAAGGTGATTTCATAGTAGGAGTCTGTTACAGACCTCCCGATCAGCAAGGTGAAGTGGATGAGGCCCTCTATGAACAAGTAGGAGAAGCTTCATGTTCACAGGCCCTGGTCCTCATGGGGGACTTCAACTACCCTGACATCTGTTGGAAGGACAACACAGCAGAGCACCAGCAATCTAAGAGGTTCCTGGAATGCATTGATGACAACTTCCTCCTGCAAATGGTAGAGGAACCCACAAGAAAAGGAGCTATGCTGGACCTAGTCCTCATCAACAAGGAAGGGCTGGTGAGTGAAGTGAAGCTGAAGGGTTGCCTTGGCTGCAGTGACCATGAAATGGCAGAGTTTAGGATCCTCAGGGCATCAAGGAGAGTGTGTAGCCAGATCACAGCTCTGAACTTTAGAAAAGCAGACTTCGGCCTCTTCAGGGATCTCCTTG
>VWZE01024912.1:1847-12502 GCA_013396675.1 Eubucco bourcierii
CCCTCCACAGAGGTGTTCAAGGTCAGATTGGATGAGGCCCTGATTGAGCTGTACTAGTGGGAAGTGTCCCTGCCTCTGGCAGGGGGTTGGAACTAGATAATCCTTGAGGTCCCTTCCAACCTTACCATTCTATGATTCTATGACTAATGCAAGACTTAAATAGGTAAATTAATGCTCTCCTAAGAAGTCTTTTCAGTATTGTCCTCCTAACCCATGCAAAACTCTTAGGTTCATTTGGGAAATCCAAAATGTACTTACCCTTAAATGGACTTCTCAGTCATAGAATGGTAAGGTTGGNCAGCTCAATCAGGGCCTCATCCAATCTGACCTTGAACACCTCTGTGGAGGGAGCAGACAAGACCTCCCTGGGAAACCTGTTCCAGTGTCTCACCACCCTCACTGCAAACAACTTCCTCCTGACATCCAGTTTCAATCTCCCCTCTGCCAGTTCAAACCCATTGCCCCTTGTCCTGTCATTGCAAGACCTTGTCAATAGTCCCTCCCCAGCCTTCCTGTAGGCCCCCTTCAGATCCTGGAAGGCTACTCTAAGGTCTCCTGGAAGCCTTCTCTTCTGCAGGCTGCAGAGCCCCAACTCTTTCAGTCTGTCCTCATAGGTTTGAGCCACTTCAAAACAGCAGCAAGAGGTAAGTTTGAAATCCAACACTGCCAACATTTTCTAGAATCCTCAACAACAAAAAAAAAAAGATAAAGGAATTCAATAGTGCTTTGCTGATTCATCAACATGTGTGGAAAGCCACTTAATGTGAAATGAAACCTCATGTTACAGGAGCACTAACCATTGACTGCTGGAACAGAAGGCACTTCTTTGGGTCAATACCACAGGCAAGGATGGCAGCAGCGGTGTCCAGTACGTTCTGGCGCAGGACAGCTGGTTCCTTGGGCACGGTGATAGAGTGCATGTCCATAATGCTGTAGAGCACTGAGCTGCATTCTTCTTGCAGATTCACCCAGTTCTGGATGGCTCCAAGGTAGTTACCCAGGTGAGGCATCCCAGTTGGCTGGATACCAGAGAAAACACGATCCATGACCGTACTCTGTTACAAAACATTAGTGAGATTAACAAGTACAGTTTTGGGACAGATTCTTTTGAATTTTAAAGTCACTAATAAAGCCTCACTTATGTGAGGGTGTTGATTGACACCTGCCTGAACATGAGCCAGCAGTGTGCCCAGGTAGCCAAGAAGGCCAATGGCATCCTGGCCTGCATCAGCAATAGTGTGGCCAGCAGGAGCAGAGAGCTCATTCTCCCTCTGCACTCTGCACTGCTTAGGCCACACCTTGAGTTCTGTGTCCAGTTCTGGGCCCCTCGATTGAAGAAGGACATTGAGGTGCTTGAGCGTGTCCAGAGAAGGGCAACGAGGCTGGGGAGAGGCCTGGAGCACAGCCCTATGGAGAGAGGCTGAGGGAGCTGGGATTGGTTAGCCTGGAGAAGAGGAGGCTCAGGGGAGACCTTCTTGCTGTCTACAACTACCTGAAGGGTGCTTGTAGCCAGGGGGAGGTTGCTTTCTTCTCTCAGGCAAGCAGCAGCAGAACAAGAGGACACAGTCTCAAGCTGTGCCAGGGGAAGTTTAGGCTGGAGGTGAGGAGAAAGTTCTTCCCTGAGAGAGTCATTGACTGCTGGAATGGGCTGCCCAGGGAGGTGGTGGAGTCACCATCCCTGGAGGTGTTCAAGGCAGGTTTGGACGTGGCACTTGGTGCCATGGTCTGGTCTTGAGGGCTGTGGAAACGGTTTGGACTTGATGATCTTTGAGGTCTCTTCAAACCTTGGTGATACTGTGACGTCTGTCTCCTCTTTCCTGTCAGTGCATTAATATATAAGTTACCTCAGGACTGACTAAAAATAATTGCAATAAGGTAGTCAAAACACTCTCTCTTACCACAGAGATACTTACAACCTGCCTAATTTTCAGCTGTCAGACTGAATCTGTAACCAAATGTAGCTGTAAAACAGCATCAGTGAACGTTAGATCTCAGAAACCTAATGGAACATTTTTTCATTTTATTTTTTTGCACTGAAGCTCTAGTACATTATCCACTCTGATACAGAAACTTAGGATCACAGCACATAGAAATTCTAACAAACCCTTTTGTTGTAAACCTATGCCATACCCCACCAGACTGCAGTCCTAACGCCTAGGAACATCGAAATGTTATTTTTCTATCTGAAATGAAGTTCCTGAGGAACCTCTTTATTTTGAGAGGTTCCTGAAGGAAACAAAGTACTTGACCCAAAGGTGAAACAATAATGAAAGAAGTTATCAAAGTTCAGAAAACTACCTCTCTTGGCAGCACAGGAGTTTCTAAAAGGGGTCTACAAAGAAATACTGCTAGAGTTTGGGATCGCATTGGGAGGAGCATGCCGCACGGGGAGCAGCAAAATGTCAAGAGTTGAGGAGAGTTCACTGAGAAGCAGCAAAAATAAAAAAAAATATTAAGAAGTTGAGGTTATGGGCAAAAATTAAAAAGCTTAAACCATGTATAGCTTGGCTAAGTGAGAGCTATCATCTCAGAAGGTTTGTTTTCCTGCATCCCAGCCCTCCATCTGACCATTTTCTCAGAGCTCCAAGCTGTCAGCATATGATCAATTACCTCTCTGACCTTTCCAAAGAATTCCACCATACTCAGAAGTAACTCAGCAACGTTTGATGTGAAAATGCTTGTTACATGCCAAGTTGTAAGAGCATGCAAGACTGCTTGGCTTATAAATGAGGGTCCCACCAACTTCAGCAGGGAGTCCCAGTCACAAAGCTGCACAGGGCAAACTCTCAAAATCTGCTGTGCAGCAGGAACTTCAACCTCACCATGACTCCCCTCTGGCTGTGTGATTTCTTTTCCTGATAAATTTTATAAGCAACATCTATAACAAATTACAGAGAATTTATTTACCCATGTAGTTAACTTAATTTCTGTGATTCTCTTACAAATATATGGTGGAATAAAGTCCCACAACTAGGAAAACTCATCCATTGGCAGCAAAAGTCAATATCAGGTACCATTAATATTAATGATTAAAAAACTTACTTTGGAAAAGCTTAACCCATTTCCTTCAAGTTTTGCAGAAAAATTCCCTTTGTTTTCAATATAAGCCTGGTTTTCAGATCAAGACAATTCTCTTACCCTGTGTTTAAGTGTTTGTGCTGACAGGTAAGAGGAAGTCTGGGCTAGCAGCCGTGCTGATTTCTCCTGTTCACAAATGACTACACCTTTAAGCCCTGCTGGTAACCACTTGACCCCATCCCATATATTTCCTTGACTTCTGATATATTCTTGAGTCAGTTCTTAAGAGTTCTCAGAGAATCTCCATCAAAGGAGCTGCAAGGTATCTGCCTCAATGAAAACCACACCATTTCTTCCAGCAAAAATCCCGATTTCCAGTTCCTGTGCTCCAACCCTTGAACACCCATGTCTCTTTTCTCCTTCACACCAAAACAGAATTGTGCTACTCAATTAATTGTTTGCATTTGATTTTTTTTTTCCTGATAAAAATATGTGAGAGCATTTATTACCACTGAGAGAACCCACTCACTTCTCGCTAAGCTATAACCTGGTCAAGGATTGCAGCCAGATTCTTGTTAACAGTGAGAAGAGCCAAGTGCTCACCTAGAAGAGACATAGGCCATCCCAACACACAAATGAAGTCTGGGAGAAACTTGAGGAACACGGAATTCAGGAGGTTTCAGAGCTTTAGACTAGTAGAAACATTGTAGTTCAAAGAGATCTTTAAGGTCATCAAGTTCAATCATTATCTAACTCTGACAAGGCTGCTGCTAATCCATGTCCCTCAGCACCACAGTTCTGCATCTTTTAAACACCTCCAAGGATAGGGATTTAGCCACCTCCCTGGGGAGCCTCTCCCACTGTTTGAGAACTTTTTCAATCAAGAAGTTGCTTCTAACACCAAATCTAAGCCTCCCCTAGCGCAACTTGGTCATTTCCTCTCATCTCCTTACTTGTCATTAGAGACAACAGATCAGTCTTTCTCCAACCTCATTCCATGCAGAGAGTGAGGTCTTCCCCCAGCCTCCTTTTGTTCAGACTAAACAACCCAAGTGCCCTTAGTGACTCCTTATGAGAAAAACCTGTTCTCCAGACCCTTCACCAGCTCCACTGCCCTTCCGTAGACCTGCTCCCACAAATCAACATCCTTCTGGTAGTAAAGGGCCTAAAACTGAACACAGTACTCAAGGTGTGTCCTCTTCAGTGTCTCCTGATGTTATCACTTCTTTTCCCTTGGACTTTGAAGCTAGTGTATCACAGTATCACCAAGGTTGGAAGAGACCTCAAAGCTCATCAAGTCCAACCTATTACCACAGACCTCAAGACCAGACCATGGCACCAAGTGCCACGTCCCAAAAAAAAAAAAAAGAAAAAAAAAAAAAGTGCTACACTTCTGCAGAATCAGTTCTATTCCTTGGGTAACTTACACCAGAAAATGGGAATCTATGTGAAGTCACACAGACTCCATTCCCTTGCAGTCACAGACCCTGCTCCACATGCTTCCCATGGCAGGTTCCTTATCTGCCTCTTCCCCTCCCCAGATCACTGTCCAGCCTGTAAATTACATCACTAGGAATATACTGTATGTATTGGAAAAACCATGTGCCCTCATTTGATTGTAATATACTCAAGCAGATGGTGCAAATGCAACAGTGGCATTTAAACAGGCAGCTATTGACCGATTTTCACCAAGAAAATACAAGACATCAGTGTCTCAAGATAAACTCTGCTTTCTAATACTGTACTGACCCCAAATACTTGATGGGTAATAATGAGATAATTGTAGCTAGGTTTATTGTAATGCTACATTAAGTTAGCATCTCAGTGTTAACATAAATTAATGGAATGTGCTGGAAAAGTCCTAAGCACATTGTAAAATGGACAAAGTGTCACACAAAGTTCTCTCTCCAGTAAAGAGAGTATCTGTGTAAGTAAGCATGGCATCTTTAATGGTGCTTACATGTAAACAACCACTTATGAAAGGTTTGTTCAGTACATGGGCAATAAACATCAAGTTAAACATAAGGGACAAACAGTAGCAGCATTATACTGAGTCTAGGCTCAGAGATTGCTTAACCTGAAGTATGGAATTTGCAGAAACAAGTTAAATCCAATAATTAAAACTGAGCTAGGCTGGACCTGGGTAAAGCACCAGCAAATACATGACAAAGAACAAATCCTCATTAGCTCCAAGCTGAGGGACCAATTTGACTAGAAGACTTTAACTACTTTTGATTCCATTTAACAACATAAAGCACGAGATGTTACAGCAAATTGGGTGGCATGAAATATTCCATTGTGTTAGCAGAAGCTTGTATTTAAAAAAAAAAAAAAAAAGTCCCCCACAAAACACCCTTAAATGAATCATGGATTTCTAGTACTAAAAATATACAGAGAACATTGCCCCTTTGGAGACAGTTTATGTCCCATGTTTGCTCACTCTGTGAGAAGCAGCGGGCAGCATAGCAACGTGGCAGGGGAGTTCTGCCTGGTACCATGAAATCATGAGCCTGGAATGCACTTCAATGAAGCTGTTAGGTCAGGGGATGGGAGCTGTGTGCTCCAAAGTACTGGAGTTGGAAAAGGATAAAAACAAAAGGAGTGAAGACTTCCCAGTGGAGCAGAGTAAAAGCCACAAGACATGCAGCTCCAGCCCACAGGCACTCACTCATTCAGACATCTGTAGTAAGCACTGTGTGAGCCTGCTGTTGGTGTGTTTAACTCTGTGTGGTGTGTGCACCTACACCAGTAGTGCTGCATGTTAATCTCCACTCCTGTTAAAAGCACAGTATATGACAGATGGTTTAACATCTACTATTTGTTTTCTCTCAATAAGACTTCTGCACAGAAATTCCGAACACTACAGTGCCTTTCTCAGCAGCACTTCTAAATGAAGAAAGACACTGAGGCACTGGAACAGTCCAGAGAGGGTCAACAAAGCTGGTGAAGGCTCTGGAGAACAGGTCTTGTGAGAAGTGGATGAGGGAACTGGGATTGTTTAGTCTGGAGGTTTCAGAAAGACCTTCTTGCTCTCTACAACTACCTGAAAGGAGGTTGAAGCCAGGTGAGTGTTATCTCTTCTCACTAGTAACAAGAGACAGAATGAGAGGAAATGGCCTTAAGCTGCACCAGAGGAGGTTTAGGTTGGCTATTAGAAGCAAATTCTTCACTGAAAGGGTTCTCAAACCTACAACAGCTGGTTGAACCCCCATCCCTGGAGGAGTTTCAAAGACACAGCAATGTGGTGCTGAGGGACATGGTTTAGCAGCAGCCTTGGTAGAGCTGGATAGTGTGGTTGAACTCAAATCTCAAAGGTCTTTTCCAACCAAAATGATTCCGTGAATCTCGGCACCAAATTCTTATCTAACCTCCTTTTTTTCCACAATGAGGTAAATAACTGCTACTCCTTATACTGAAAAGCTGTCAATGTCAAAATGCTCTCAGAGATCAGGAATAAGCATGACATATTTGTCCCAGAGCAGGATGGCTGAAGTCTGGCCCAAACACCCTGCAGTATGGCTTCATCCATTTTCAATGCAAAAGAGTCTACTGGAAAAAGTAATAGCTTCCAAAGATCTAATACTGCTTCCTTGACCAAAGCAACAGTTTTTCTCAGTATGTCATACTTGCAGTAAGGGCAGCTACAACTGACAAGGCAGTCAAAACTACATTCATTCTCTGCTGATGAGATAAAAGTGCCAGAACTAGAGAACACACTGAAAGTAAGTTCACTAGAGTTCCTTAACTCTAAAAGACCCATGCAAATCAAAACCTCCCATGCTGCTGGCCAAGTCTTGGTATCCTAACTACACCTTTCATGTTTAGCATTATGAATTCTGTGAGGGTTGATCCCTAGCCTTCCAGTATCTGAAGGGGGCCTATAGGAAGGCTGGGGAGGGACTATGGACAAGGTCTTGCAATGCCAGGACAAGGGGCAATGGGTTTGAACTGGCAGAGGGGAGATTTAGACTGGATGTTAGGAGGAAGTTGTTTGCAGTGAGGGTGGTGAGACACTGGCACAGGTTGCCCAGGGAGGTTGTGGCTGCTCCCTCCCTGGAGGTGTTGAAGGTCAGGTTGGAGGAGGCCTTGAGTGCCCTGTACTAGTGGGAGGTGTCCCTGCCTATGGCAGGGGGCTGGAACTAGATGATCCTTGAGGTCCCTTCCAACCTTACCATTCTATGATTCTAAGCTGACTACATGTATTTGCCTGGCACAGCCAACAGAAAACTGTTTCTCAAGTGAAAGCATCCACAGGATTTGGAAGTTTTCTTCTTTTGTAACTCCATAGAAATATTGCCACCAGACACCTGAAACTACAGCAGAGAAGCTATAATTTTAAGGCACCATTACACATAGACTTCCATCTATGTGTGTTATAAAATCAAAAAAACTTAGCACTCACTTGAGAAGGCAGGAGAAAGTTGCCAATAGAAAATTCTCAGGATTGTTACAGCATTTATACAATTACACAAAAGCAGACATTAAAAATGAGTTGGTCAGAGTCTGATTTAGACCTGTTATTTAACACATCAGACCATAAAATGATGATATTTACCCTGCCTTTGAAGTACAAAGGTGGTACATCTCAGCTTCTCAATCAGTGATGGAAGAGATGGACACTTAAGATTTTCAAGATCCTGACTAGCCACATATAAAGATAAAAAAAAGATAATAATCAAATCCCAATCAGTCTTTTTCTAATTGTATCCTCTGAATAACTGAAGGTGAGGACAAAGCTTCACACTGACCAATTTCTTTGGACTTTGTTCATAAATCTATGCCAGCAAGATAAGTAATGGGAAATGACTATCTATTGTATATGCAATAAATATCATCATCTTTATGTTAAAAGAAAGATTTACTTGCAAGTTCACCTTTGGGCTGAAAGACAAGCAAGAGATTTCAGATCCCATATCCACACTGTTACAGAAAATTATGACAGTATTGCAATAGCAGCTGGAACAAACTGAGCCCCACAACCCACACTGGTGGTTACTATTCACATGCTATAGCATTTAGCTCCTCTGCTTCATTTTAACAGCTATTTAGTTGTGGCAGAACAGGTGAAGAGCCAAGTGAGATCTGCAGCATCAGAGCTAATTCTAAACACAGGTGGTGGGCACGATGGAGAGAGCAGGAAGTCAACAGGAGAATCACTGCTGACATCTACAACAGGAAAGATTGATGGCTTCCCTCTCTAGTTTTCCCCACTGTGTAGGCACGCAGGGGGTGGGGGAAAGGGACGGAGAAGCTGCTGTGCTGGCGACATAACACACCACACAGCCTCCACAGCACCAGCACTGATTAATGAGGCTGGAACGACTCAGGAAACAGTAAAGAATCATTCACAGACTTTGCTCTTCTTGTTAGCATTTAATCCGTGGCTGCTCACTTTGCCCCAACTCATGCAAGTTTCAACTGTCCAGGAGAAACTGTGAAAGTCAGAGGGAAGAAAGAGCAACATTAAGCAAACAGACACAACTAAAACACAAAACCTGGAAAATTTGAAATTTTGGCCATGAAATTTTGATCCCTCTCCACAGGGATCAAAAAGGGAAGGAAAGAAACAAAACCCTCCAAATTCAAAAACCTTGCCTCAACCTCAGAGACAAAAGAAATTCTTTGGCTGAGAGACGACCCAAACTACTGCATTTATTTTCTGAATCCATGGATTTTTTTTTTTTAAATTTCACTCATTAATACTTTGCAGCTTCAAATGTCTTGTTGCTTAAACAACACACAGTCTCAAGCTGTGCCAGGGGAAGTTTAGGCTGGAGGTGAGGAGAAAGTTCTTGCCTGAGAGAGTCATTGACTGCTGGAATGGGCTGCCCAGGGAGGTGGTGGAGTCAGCGTCCCTGGAGGTGTTCAAGGCAGGTTTGGACGTGGCACTTGGTGCCATGGTCTGGTCTTGAGGGCTGTGGTAATGGGTTGGACTTGATGAGCTTTGAGGTCTCTTCCAACCCTGGTGATACTGGGATACTGTGATAAAATGATTTGCTTGTCTGTTAGCACTGGCCAAGCAAAAACTTACCTTCAGAAAGCTAATAAGCAACAAAATGAAGGGAAACTAGATGAGCCAGGTTTTACTAGCTAAAGCATAAATTTTAAAGCCTAACTGGGATGACTCAAGTGTTAATGCCACTAGAGATAGGGAGGGAAAAAAAAAAAAAGAAGAAAAAGGGACACTTAGAAGCAGTCTATGTATGCATGGTCTGTATCAGGAATAGTGTGACCAGCAGGACCATGGAAGTGACTGTCTTTCTCGATTTTTAGCACTGTAAGACAATACCTTGAGCACACTATGATTAATTTTGGGGCCCTTCACTAAAAGAAAGACATTGAGGTGCTATGAGGAGGTGCAGAGAACAAAACAGGTGAAGGGTCTGGCAAAAAAAGGTCTTCAAATGGAGTAGGTGAGGAAACTGGGGTTGTTTAGCCTGGAGAAGAGTAGGCTGAGGGGGGGACCCCCTCTTGCCCTCTGCAACTCCCTGAAAGGAGGTTGTACACAAGTGGGTGTTGGTCTCTTCTCTCTAGTAAGTGATAGGATGAGAGGAAGCCATCTCAAGTTGCACCACGGGACATTTAGATTGAATATTAGAAGAAATTTACAAGGATTTTCAAAACAGGCTCCCCAGGGAGATGGCTGAATCCCCATGGCTGGAGGTATTCAGAAGACAGAGATGTGGTGCTGCAGGACATAGCTCAGCACCAGCCTTGGTAGCGTTAGATAACAGTTGGACTTGATCTTAAGGTCTTTTCCAATTGAAACAATTCTATGATTCTCTTACAGACTTCACTTAATTTGTTGCTTTCAGCACTCTGTAAATTTGCTATAGAAACTTTTAAAACATTTTTATCTTGATCTGGTAGTTCAATACATCAAATTAATCTGGTACCAATGCTATTTAAATCACAACTCATTCTTCAAATTACAGAGTTCAAGATAAAACACTAATGTGCTGGTTTGAGGCTAATTGGGATATTTTAATAGAGAAATTTACACTATAGGCTGTGAAAGGAAAACTTCACTCATAGGCTTGCTGAGATGTTTAAGAGAAGAGGGCACAGCGTCTCGGGCGGTCTAGCAGCTTCTGGCTTCTATCTGCCAATTATCTCACTAACCACTTTCCTTCTAACCTCCCTGGTCCATCCTCCTAATTCATCTTGCACGTAAGGCAAACCTTGGGGTAAGGTACAGGGGTGGGGAGAAGGTGGAAGGGTGGTTGGGAGCCCCTCCTGGGGTCTCTGATTTCTGGGAGGGGAGTTGTGTTTCTGTATTCCCTTTAACTTGTCTATGTCTGTAACTATTCCTGTCTCTAGTGTCTATCTCTGCTTGTCCATTGTGCTGAGCTGTAAATAGAGCTTCAGTCCTTAACTTCCAGCTGGCTGAGTTCTAGTCTGGGCCATTTTACAAAGTGTGGGGGGGCAGGGAACTCCCAAACCATCACACACTAAATTATAAAGAAACAGACTGGAACAAGTTTTCAGGTAAGTAGCTTCTGAGAAAAAATTAACTCACTGCCCAGAAACTGAACTAAATTAATATAGAATCATAGAATGGCAAAGTTGGAAGGGACCTCAAGGATCATCTAGTTCCAAACCCCTGCCATAGGCAGGGACACCTCCCACTAGTACAG
>VWZE01024912.1:12607-23381 GCA_013396675.1 Eubucco bourcierii
ATAGTCCCTCCCCAGCCTTCCTGAAGGTCCCCTTCAGATCCTGGAAGGCTACTCTAAGGTCTCCTGGAAGCCTTCTCTTCCCCAGGCTGCAGAGCCCCAACTCTCTCAGCCTGTCCTCACAGCAGAGCTGCTGCAGCCCTCTGAGCATCTTCATGGCCTCCTCTGGACCCACGCCAACACTTCCATTTCCTTCCTGTGCTGAGGGCTCCAGAACTGCACACAGGACTCCAGGTGGGGTCTGAGGAGAGCAGAGTAAAGGGGCAGAATCCCCTCCCTTGCCCTGCTGACCACACTGCTCTTGCTGCAGCCCAGCACGCGGTTTGCTCTCTGGGCGAATATATACAAATAGTGCCACCTGGTAGCCCTTTCTCATTAAATGTGAAAGGTAAATACATTTTACATTTAAGCTTGAGATTTTAATGTTTATGCCTAAAATGAGAAACACATTTAAGTGAGGGCCATTGACAGTACATACTAACTCCACCCTCTAAATTTAACTCTGCCCTCTAGGGCTAGCAAAAGAACACAGTATGACTACATTTGGAGTTAGGCTGCCCTCTCATGCTGCTTTGTTACAGAATGCTAAGCAAATGGATTCATGAATGTGGTACACTGTGTCCTGCAAGCATATTCTCCCAGTAGCCTTGATGAGCTCCATGTGCCATGCAACGTGCTCATGACAGCAGTACTGACAGCTGCAAGGATTAGCTACAGCAGGTCACCACAGCTCACACCACCACACAACAGAAGGTACCCCTGGACCTGAGGCTACTAAGGATCCTTTCTTCCTGTGCAGAGTGAAAGTAGGTTACACAAAATCTGCCTGTAGAACTTTTAGCAGCCAGCAGTCTGCAAAAGAGAAGAGTTGGCTCAATTGCTCTGCATGCAGCTCTGATAATATTTTAAACCATTATGTCACAGTATGGTAGGTGTTGGAAAGGACCTCTGGAGAACATCCATTCCAACCTGCCTTGCTAAAGCAGGGTCACCTGTATTGGGCTGCACGGAGATATATCAAAGTGGGTTTTGAAAGCCTCTGGAGCAGAAGACTCCCGTGCTCTTTCTGGGCAGACATATCCAGTGCTTCAGTACTCTCACAAGCAAGAAGTTTTTCCTCATGTTTAAGTGAAACATCCTGTGTTTAGTCGTAGCCACAACCCCTTACCCTACCACTGGGTACCACTGAAAAGAGTCCAGCATCATCCTTTCAGCCTTCACCACATATATAGTTACAAGCATTAGTAAGACTCCTTTCTCTCAGTCTCCTCTTCTCCAGGCTGGACACCCTTATTTCTTTCTTAGCAAAGATAAGGCTGAGAGATTCAATTTTTATGCTGTGCTCCCTACACTCTCCACATCAACTGGAAGGACAGCATGTTATGGCTCTTGTTCAAAGCTGAGGCATGCCCTAAAAAGGCACAGTCACAGAACAGGTCCAACACTGGCACATGCACTACTGCTGTACCTTCTGGCATTCAAAGACATATAGAGACTGCAGTTAATGGTCTCTGATATTCCATGACAGGCAGCAGCCTCAACTTCACATTACTTATTCTCAAACCATTTACTTGCCTTTTTAAAGCTATGGTAACAAAGCTTCTCCAACAAACTGCCTAATCACAGACAGAAACTGTGGGTTTCATCAAGCCCACTTCAGCCAGACTCCACTTATGGGTAAAGGACTTAAGACTATGTTCTTAATACTACTACATGAGTAGGGTGCTGAGATGAACCAAATTAGTGCCTCACTGACAGGAGGCTGCTGCAGGACCTAAGCATGCTGATCCATCAGCAGGAATATTCTGGCCAGCTGGGCAAGGTATGAACATCAGCCCAGTTTTCAGTGTGTGGTGCTTCCAAATCCAACAGATGATGCACCCCATGCTCAAGGGTGAAAATTAAGTAGTTGCAGTACTGTAGGCATTGCTTGAAGAAGGTGGTACAAGGGAAAAGGAGAGGGAGTGGAGACACAGGTTTGTTACACTGTAGAGAACACCCCTAAGACACAAATCCATAGGAAAAAAAAACAGTTTACTGCTCATTGAACAATGTGGCTGAACCAGCAGTAACAATGACATTAGTATTTAAGCATAGAGAAGTCTCCTGGAAACAATCCTCTAAGGCACCCACCAGGTCTGCCTTCCTCCTAATCCAGCTGCAGCCCTATGGGCTGGCAGAGAGCACAGTGGCACAGCAACAGCAGGCAGAGAATCTCATGCTTGATTCCTGCATCTCACCTATGTGGAGTTATTCTGTATCAGGCCAAATACAGGAGCAAATAAAGAACTGAGATGAAATTACAGCTTGAACAGCAGGCAGTAGTATTTCTCAAGAATCACTGATGTCAGATCAATCCAATAACCCTCTATAGCACAAGAGATACTAGAATGGAGAAGTATTAAATGTTACAGTCTGATTTTCCTTAACTTCCAACACTATCTCAGTGTCCCAGAAGCTGGGGAAATAACACTTAAAAGCTAAGATATGCTTCAGGTGGAACCAAACAGAAAACCAAAGAAACCAAACCAACTGTGCCCCACCAAAAAAAAAAAAAAAAACCCAAAACAAAAAACCCCAAACAAACCAACCAACCCAACACACAAAATGGCACTTACTCATAGCTTACAGTGGTTATGGAAAGATACATAAAATACAGGTTTTCTCTTGGGTTCAGTATCTTCATTAGCAAACCAGATGATAAAATAAAGTGGATTCGTTAAATCTGCAGATAATACAAAGGTGGAAGGATGATAAGGGTTCAAAATTACATTGACCAAGGTAAGAAATGGTCTAAAAAACCAGGATAATAGCTACCAGGCAAAAGAACATCTATACAGAAAGGACTCCCAACTGCACACAGGGAGGAGACCAGCACCCCAGGCAACAACTGCTAAACTATTAAAAATCCTTCAACCTGTTCTGAAGGTAGAAATCAGTATCATGATGCTGCAAAACAACCACTTCAATAAAACACAGCAAAAGCTGAAAAGGAAATACATGGATAAGATTAAAATACAAAAGACATAAACCAATTCTCTCATTCTACTAAGGATGAGGATGGCCTCAAGCTGGAACACTGGACCGTATTTTAAGTCTTCTATTTCAAAACAGTGGTAAGAAAGGTCCCAGAGAAGTACAACCAAGCCCAACGAGAGATGTCAGAAAAAAAGACTGCACAGAAGAAAGTCTGAAAGAACTGAGACTTAGTGAAAGGAAGACTGTGGAGGGACAAAGTCTTAAACACACCTTAAAAATGTAGTTTGACATTTGACCTTGGGAGCTTGGATAATAGGGTAAGAACTTATGACCTTAACAGTCAGTAAAAAAGAGTCAGGGCAGATGGAAAGAAAACTCTCCAATGGTAAGGAAAAAAAATATTGCAGAAGAGTGCTTAGATAATTTATAGAGGAAGGCAAAAGGAAGGCAAAAGGAAGGCAAAAGGAAGGCAAAAGGAAGGCAAAAGGAAGGCAAAAGGAAGGCAAAAGGAAGGCAAAAGGAAGGCAAAAGGAAGGCAAAAGGAAGGCAAAAGGAAGGCAAAAGGAAGGCAAAAGGAAGGCAAAAGGAAGGCAAAAGGAAGGCAAAAGGAAGGCAAAAGGAAGGCAAAAGGAAGGCAAAAGGAAGGCAAAAGGAAGGCAAAAGGAAGGCAAAAGGAAGGCAAAAGGAAGGCAAAAGGAAGGCAAAAGGAAGGCAAAAGGAAGGCAAAAGGAAGGCAAAAGGAAGGCAAAAGGAAGGCAAAAGGAAGGCAAAAGGAAGGCAAAAGGAAGGCAAAAGGAAGGCAAAAGGAAGGCAAAAGGAAGGCAAAAGGAAGGCAAAAGGAAGGCAAAAGGAAGGCAAAAGGAAGGCAAAAGGAAGGCAAAAGGAAGGCAAAAGGAAGGCAAAAGGAAGGCAAAAGGAAGGCAAAAGGAAGGCAAAAGGAAGGCAAAAGGAAGGCAAAAGGAAGGCAAAAGGAAGGCAAAAGGAAGGCAAAAGGAAGGCAAAAGGAAGGCAAAAGGAAGGCAAAAGGAAGGCAAAAGGAAGGCAAAAGGAAGGCAAAAGGAAGGCAAAAGGAAGGCAAAAGGAAGGCAAAAGGAAGGCAAAAGGAAGGCAAAAGGAAGGCAAAAGGAAGGCAAAAGGAAGGCAAAAGGAAGGCAAAAGGAAGGCAAAAGGAAGGCAAAAGGAAGGCAAAAGGAAGGCAAAAGGAAGGCAAAAGGAAGGCAAAAGGAAGGCAAAAGGAAGGCAAAAGGAAGGCAAAAGGAAGGCAAAAGGAAGGCAAAAGGAAGGCAAAAGGAAGGCAAAAGGAAGGCAAAAGGAAGGCAAAAGGAAGGCAAAAGGAAGGTGGATAAAGATGCAAGGGTCATTGATTTTTATTTGGGGAAGGGGGAAGCACCAGGACACCTCCCGTTCAGTCTCTTCTGGTCCTCTGAGCCTATGATAGGCATGACAAAGGTCACTGTGATGACCAAAGAGGATGGAAGAGAAACTAGAGTTCTATTTAAAACTACAGAATCATTTTGGTTGGAGAAGACCTTTATGATCACCAAGTACAATCATCACCTAACTCCTTCTCTGGTGCTAACCCATGAGCCTCAGCACCACATCTCTAATAAACACCTTCAGGGATGTGCATTCAATCACCAAATAACTAACTGATACAGGCCTTACTGCCAACATGTAAAGTATAGTGCATTTCTAAATTATAAATAGAAGTTATTTGAGATATGAAACATTGATCTGCTTCTAAGTTAACAGATGAAACCATTTTAAGTACCAAAGACAGAACACTCTTAAAGCAAAACAAAAGCTAAAGAATGCCCCCGCAACTAAACACTTCCCTCTCAGAGAAACTAAAGCTTCTCTCTTACATTTTTTGATCACAGTAGTATCCCAATCTCTCAAAAACATCTGATCATTTTTGCTCCTTCTTTGACCTCTAGCTGAAAGACAGTTTATTCTATTTTTTTTAATATGTTCTGGTCAAGTGAGAAATCTGCTTGCTACCAGGATGGCCCTATGGGATATAAACAAAGACTATCAACTTACATCTAGAGAGATGTTTTTCAAAAAACATTTTTTGTTTGGAATGATTCTGGTTCTTCAGAATATTGTCCTAGAAACTCCAAGAGTAGTTAATTTCCTCTCTGTTATTTTATTTGGCAATTTCCTGTAGCAAGGAAAAGTTAGTTTCGTTTCACATGGGGCCAAAATTAACGCAGCTGTTCAAAAGCTTTCGCCTTTGTGGTCACTGCCTGAAATTCATCTCTCAGGTGAAAAAAACCTTTAAAACCTGTTGAGAGGCCTTAGGAGGTGCAAGTCCCAGTAAATTCTCTAATGATGCACACTGGCCTAAATTAAAATGTCACACTTGGTCCTCCTTGCTTGCACTGAAGAGAATTCTATCAATGTATCAGTACAGGTTGGGGGATGACCTACTGGAGAGCAGCACTGGGGAAAGGAACCTGGGAGTGTTGGTGGACAACAGGCTGGCCATGAGTCAACATGTTCGCATGGTCAAGAATGTCAATGGCATCCTGGGATGCATTCAAGAAGACTGTGGTCAGCAGGTCATGAGAGGTTCTCTTATACCTCTCCTTTGCCCTGATGAGGACTTATCTGGAGTGCTGCATTCAGTTCTGGGCTTCCCAGTTCAAGCACAAGCTGTAGAGTGTCCAAGAGAGCTACAAAGCTTTAAGAGGAAAGGCTGAGAGAACTGGAGCTGTTTAGCCTGGAGGAAAGGAGACTGAGAGGGGGGACAAATTAATGTTCATCAACAGCTAAAGGTGTCAGGAGACAAACTGTTCTCAGTGGTGTCCAATGAGAAGTGGACACAAACGGGAACACAGGAGATTCAAAATTCTTTACACTGAGGGTGGTAGAGCACTGGAAAAGGCTGCCCAGAGAAGCTGTAGAGTCTCCATCTCTGAAAGATTCCAGACCTGCCCAGACATGTTCCCGTGGGATTTACTCTGGGTGATCCTGCTTTAGGAAGGGACGTTGGACTAGATGATCTTCAGATCATGCTGTGATTTCATGAACATTACCTGTGAGATTAGAATGGCCACAGCATGTCCCACTCAAGTCAGCGCAAACTGTAGTCAGTTCCACTTCTTACATACCTTGGCTCAGAAATGTCACATTAAAAGTTCCTCAGTTGGTGTGTAACACTCAGTGCTCTGTTATAAGGATGAGAGCTCCCTCACTAGCTGACCTATTTTATTCACACTGGCCCATGGGAAGGCAGGCAAATCACCAGCTCTCAATTTGGATGGACATCACTGTAAAAGAAGCTGTTGGTACTGCAGGTATCCCAGGGAGGTACAACACACCATTTTGCTCTGAGTGATGCCAAGTACCCTACTACAGCACCATTTTGCTCTGAGTGATGCCAAGTACCCTACTACAGCACCATTTTGCTCTGAGTGATGCCAAGTACCCTACTACAGCACCATTTTGCTCTGAGTGATGCCAAGTACCCTACTACAGACTTAAATTAGTGTTGCATGGTAAACTGTAAAAATGTGCCTCTGAAAGGCATGACAGCACCTTTGGCTGTTCTGCCTGGCTTAATGCTCAATGAGCATGAAAAGTGCTGACATTGCTTTAACTCTCCAAATATCTCAAATGTAGATGTTTTCCAGGGGAAAAAAAAAAAACACCACAACAATATGAAGTCATGGTGGAAGTGCATGAAGAGCAGAACTCATTCTTGGTGGCAGCAATTATGTGGGCTAATCTGTTGCCAGCAGAGATGCAGAATGAGATTGGGTCAGGAATTCAAAGGGATGAACCCTCATTCTCTTTTACATAATCAACAAAGAGGCTTTGAAATGTTTGAAACTGTTTTGTTCTTCCAGGCAAACGGAAAGCACCCTATGGATGTCTATTAAGTAAAATCTTTCCACATCTTGGCAAGTATGTGATTTCAAGAAAAATATTTGCAAATGGATAACCCAATTCAAGTAGAAGTCAAAGACCACCTTTGAAAGAAACTTTGATGTGTCTGTAAAAAAGATTATATTTAGGAAGGAGTTCTGTCATCAAAAACTTGTACCTCCTGGTATTTCTTTACTGTTGTTAATACAAAAAGCAACGCTGGTAAGCAGAAAAGTGAGTGCCTGTGTGACCTAGGATTAAGGCAGAATCCCTGAGAAGACCTTTTCCTGCTGTTGGATAAAGTCAAAGTAGGGCATTTTACAATCTTGTTGCTTAAAACAACAGATATTACAGATATTACAGTATCTACAAGTGTGGCAGAAACAGTTGCTATGTGAATTTTTGGTAAGATTACCAGGAAGCCTGGAGTCTTTTCTTAATGTAGACATGTTGGTCTCTCTTTTCCAAGGCACAGCTAACAAAGCAGACTCCAAGGTCAGAGCTATGCAGCTGGTAAAAGCTAAAAATGATGAGAGTGTGTCTGGCAAGTTAAGAATGTGCTAGCATGTCCAGGATTTTGAAGCCAAGCCAACAGTTTTCCAAATGAGATTAAAAGTTCAGCATCCAGATTGTGAAGAGGACACTATAAAGACCAAGCAATAACATTGGATTGTCACTGAGTTTATCTTCCCAGAAACAGCAGTCATGAGATTCAGAAACACAATCTATCTCTCAACGTGCGAGTACATAAACAGAATCACAGAATTGTTTGGAATTGGCTGGAAAAGATGTCAAAGATCATCAAATCCAACCACCACTCTAACACCACCATGGCCATTAAACCATGTCCCAGAGTGTCATCTCCACACATTCCTTGAATGCCTTCAGTGATGGTGACTCCACTGCCTCCCTGCGCAATCTATTCCAATGCCTGACCACTCTTTCTGTAAAGAAGTTTTTCCTAATGTCCAACCTAAACCTCCCCCAGTAGAGTTTCAGGTCATTTCCTCTCATCCTATCACCTGATGCTAGGGAGAAGAGATTGAACCACCTCACTACAACCTTTCAGGTAATCTTAGAGAGTGATGTAAGGTCCTCTCAGTCTCCTCCAGACTAAAGAATCCCTGTTCCCTCAGCTGCTCCTCTTAACCCACATTCTCCAGACGTTCACCAGCTAAGTAGCCTTTCTCTGGATCTGCTCAGCACTTCAGTGCTCCCTCCACACAACATGAATTCCTCATTCAGATATCATGCAGACATCACTGACCCAGCAGCTCAATGCTCCCTCCACACAACATGAATTCCTCATTCAGATATCATGCAGACATCACTGACCCAGCAGCTCAATGCTCCCTCCACACAACATGAATTCCTCATTCAGATATCATGCAGACATCACTGACCCAGCAGCTCAATGCTCCCTCCACACAACATGAATTCCTCATTCAGATATCATGCAGACATCACTGACCCAGCAGCTCAATGCTCCCTCCACACAACATGAATTCCTCATTCAGATATCATGCAGACATCACTGACCCAGCAGCTCAATGCTCCCTCCACACAACATGAATTCCTCATTCAGATATCATGCAGACATCATTGACCCAGCACCTCAATGCTCCCTCCACACAACATGAATTCCTCATTCAGATATCATGCAGACATGACTGAAGCAATCACATAAACTTTAGCTTTCCCTTCTGCCAGTTCCAAGAAACAGAAGCAAGCTGTAGCATAATTCAGAGAACCCAAAGCTAGAAGGAAAAGCAGGTATTTTATTTCTAGTAGCAATTGTCACATTTCAGCACCAGAATGAGAGAAATAAAAAAGTTAAGTGTATATACTTCATTGTATAATCATCACATATTTATTTCTCTCTAAGTATATGCCTTTCCATCACGATAAGAACTTCAACACACCCTCAAGATGGATCATCTCTGGTGGTAAAAATATATTTAATCCTAGCCAGTGGTTACATACAGTTGACTGATACAACAGAAAACTGTAAAATCTGTTACACTTGCTGAGTGGGGGACTCCAGAAATGGTATTGTTACAGCCAATGTCTCAAATAACCAAAAGGAAAATAATTTCAATTCGCTACTTACAAACTCAGAATAACTTGAAAATGACATGATCTAAGGTGACTTAACTGACTTAATGTTTAGGAGTTTTCTTCACTTCAGCTTCTGATCCTTGTATAATTTGAGTCAGCTCCATGAAATGTTTGCTCATCTAGCCCTGGAACCCCAGCACAAACCACAGCTTGTGTCATGGAAAAAGTAATTGTTGAATGCCTCGAATGGCACTTGCTGTATTAGTAAACGGGAAGTCTATCTGCCAACAAAACAGCACTAAAACAAGACCCCCCATCAGTAGTCTAGAGGCAGAGGTGATTTCGTATCATTCACAATATGTTTGCACCAACTTATGCACCAGAGAAATTCACATAAAACGTCAATAACTAGGACTGCATCTTTCATTACACTCACCATAGAAAACCAAGTTAATAAAACCAGAAATCTCTCGAAAAAAAAAGGGCTCAGCCAAGAGACTCAAAGCAAGAGTCAGAGGGAGAAAGAATAGTGGGAATCTACCCAAGCCCTGCCAAGATGTCAGAATAAAGGGCTGCTTCCTGCTAAAATAATCTATGTTTGCCAGACCTTATTGTTAGAACTCCATTATGGAAATGAATAGGACCCGTTCATGCCTCAGAGATCCTACATTTCTGTCTACAATGGGGGCTCTCTCCTGTATAGCTAAAACAGGAGCCAAAATAGGGACTGGGGGCTCTCTCCTGTATAGCTACAACAGGAGCCAAAATAGGGACTGGGGGCTCTCTCCTGTATAGCTACAACAGGAGCCAAAATAGGGACTGGGGGCTCTCTCCTGTATAGCTACAACAGGAGCCAAAATAGGGACTGGGGGCTCTCTCCTGTATAGCTACAACAGGAGCCAAAATAGGGACTGGGGGCTCTCTCCTGTATAGCTACAACAGGAGCCAAAATAGGGACTGGGGGCTCTCTCCTGTATAGCTACAACAGGAGCCAAAATAGGGACTGGGGGCTCTCTCCTGTATAGCTACAACAGGAGCCAAAATAGGGACTGGGGGCTCTCTCCTGTATAGCTACAACAGGAGCCAAAATAGGGACTGGGGGCTCTCTCCTGTATAGCTACAACAGGAGCCAAAATAGGGACTGGGGGCTCTCTCCTGTATAGCTACAACAGGAGCCAAAATAGGGACTGGGGGCTCTCTCCTGTATAGCTACAACAGGAGCCAAAATAGGGACTGGGGGCTCTCTCCTGTATAGCTACAACAGGAGCCAAAATAGGGACTGGGGGCTCTCTCCTGTATAGCTACAACAGGAGCCAAAATAGGGACTGGGGGCTCTCTCCTGTATAGCTACAACAGGAGCCAAAATAGGGACTGGGGGCTCTCTCCTGTATAGCTACAACAGGAGCCAAAATAGGGACTGGGGGCTCTCTCCTGTATAGCTACAACAGGAGCCAAAATAGGGACTGGGGGCTCTCTCCTGTATAGCTACAACAGGAGCCAAAATAGGGACAAGGCATTAAGCATGGCAGATTCAGAGACATGTCTCCACATCTGAAAAATCTGATAGATTTGTGTGCAAATCTCAAACTCAGTTAAGATGCAAGAAATACATATTCTCACTGCATACTTCATACTTCCCTTCAGCTCTGAAAATGATACACGAGCTAAAGGGTTTGTTCTAGCATTGAGAACAAGTACAATGCTTTATCTGAAAGGTAAGTTAATTTCCCCAGACATGTTTTAATCACTAAACGTCAAACACAGAATGTTTAGTTGAAAACAACCATTAATATAGAATCATAGAATCACAGAATGGTAAGGTTGGAAGAGACCTCAAGGATCATCTAGTTCCAACCCCTGCCATAGG
>VWZE01024912.1:81031-95150 GCA_013396675.1 Eubucco bourcierii
GCTGCTCCCTCCCTGGAGGTGTTCAAGGCCAGGTTGGGTGAGGCCTTGAGTGAGCTGTACTAGTGGGAGGTGTCCCTGACTATGGCAGGGTGTTGGAACTAGCTGATCCTTGAGGTCCCTTCCAACCTTACCACTCTATGATTCTATGATTGTGCCCATGTATTCAGCACTGGTGAGGACATGCTTTGAATACTGGCTTCAGTTTTGTGGCTCTCCGCTCCAAGAAAGGCATTGAGGTGCTAGAGTGGGTCCAGAGAAGGTGATATGAAAAGTCTGGAGAACAGGTTTTGTGAGGTGTGCCTATGGGGAGCAAGGTGGGTGTTGGTCTCTTCTCCCAAGTAACAAGTGACAGGACTAGAGAAGGTGCACCAGGGGAGGTTTAGGTTCAATATCAGCAGAAACTCCTTCACTGAAAGGATTCCCAAACACTGGAATAGACTTCCTCGGGAGATAGTTGAATCTCCATCCCTGGAGATCTTTCAGAGAGGCAGAAATGTGAAGCTGAGTAGACATGGTTTAGCACTAGGCTTGGTAGAGTTAGATCATACTTGGACTTAATGGCTTTAAAGGTCTTTTCCCACCAAAATGATTCTATGATTCTATCATAGACACAGACTGCCAGCCACAGACTGCCAGCAACAGACTGCCAGCCACGGACTAAGAGCAACGGACTGCCAGCCACAGACTGCCAGCCACAGACTGCTAGCCACAGACTGCCAGCCATGGACTGCTAGCCACGGACCGCCAGGCACAGACCGCCAGCCACAGACCACCAGCAAGAGACTGCCAGCAGCAGACCGCCAACCACAGACCGCCAACAACAGACCGCCAGCCACAGACCGCCAGCAACAGACCGCCAGCAACAGACCGCCAGCCACAGACCGCCAGCAACAGACCGCCAGCCACAGACCGCCAGCCACAGACCGCCAGCAACAGACCGCCAGCCACAGACCGCCAGCAATAGACCGCCAACCACAGACCACCAACCACAGACTGCCAGCCACAGACTGCTAGCCACAGACCGCCAGCCACAGACCACCAACCACAGACTGCCAGCCACAGACTGCTAGCCACAGACTGCTAGCCACCAACTACCAGCAAGAGACTGCTAGCTACGGACTGCCAGCAATGGACTGCTAACCACAGACAGCCAACAACAGACTGCTAGCCACAGACTGGCAACCACGGACTGCTAGCCACAGACTGCCAGCAATAGACTGCTAGCCGCAGACTGCCAGTGTCGGACCGTCAGATCATGCCTGCTTGTTGAAGGGACCTGCCTCTGCCGTAACTGCGGGTACACTGTGAGCAGCCTGAGCTTTAGCATGTACTGCCCCACGATCTGCACTTGCAGGCACTGCTGTGGAAGACTGCCGACAAGGAGCCAAGGGACTATCTCTGAATTCCTACTCCACTGCCGTGAGTAACGCTGACGTTCCCTGGGGCTCCAGACTGCCTTTGTTCATAAGTGTGCAAAGCTATTTTTTATAGCAAACCTTTTCCAAGCTTTCTGCTTTTTCTGAATTACTAAATTCCCTGTAAGCATCCTTGTGAAAGACTTTCCCAACCAAATTTCTGAGCCCCATCTAATCATGGAATCATAGAATGGTAAGGTTGGAAGGGACATCGAGGATCATCTAGTNAACTCTCTCACTCTGTCCTCATAGCAGAGCTGCTACAGCCCTCTGATCATCTTGGTGGCCTCCTCTGGACCCACTCCAACACTTCCATGTCCTTCCTGTGCTGAGGGCTCCAGAACTGCACACAGGACTCCAGGTGGGGTCTGAGGAGAGCAGAGTAAAGGGGCAGAATCCCCTCCCTTGCCCTGCTGCCCACACTGCTCTTGCTGCAGCCCAGCACTCAGTTGCTGTCTGGGCTGCACTCACACTGCAGGCTCATGTTGAGCTTTTCATCACCCCAGACTCCAAGGTCCTTTTCCTCAGGGCTGCTCTCAACCATTCAACTAACTAATTTTATATAGAGTTGTGGGTGAGGCTTTCTGGAAATAAAATAACTGTATACGTTGTATTTCCTGCCTCGTTAATTCCCACAACCAAGTCAGGTTGCACACATATTTTTGTATCTTGTTTTTTTCCCCTTCTCTATACCTCCTTATAACTCCCCTACCTTAAATGTCTCTTATATATTGTTTTTTCTTTCAACTTCCAAAATTGAAGCAAGACTGTTCTTTGGGTGTTTTACCCCCTCTCTCTCTACATCTAATTCCTTTCTTTCCAAAAAGGGGGGAAGAGGGGAAGGCATCCTATTATTACTGCCTTGGTTTCTGTTAACTATATTTTGAGTCCCCTGGGAAGCTTAAACTCAAACCAAAAGACATGAAAATGTCACGTTTGGCAAATAACTGGGCTCTTGCTGCTGCTGCTTGTGTCTTCACCTCACTCCTCAGTTTCTTCAGGCCAACTGCAACTGTTGTGTTGGTGCTGAGTGGCTAGGAAAATAACGATCTGGAACTCGGCAGCGTATTGTGTGAGAGCAATAAATTTATTGCCGAGAATATATGTAAAATAAATCACTGCCACAGTCCGTTTAGAAATCCTCACTTTCCTTGGCTCTGGCATCTCCTTAGGCAGCTTGGCCATGGCCAGCAGGCTGGAACTCTGTCAGGAACTGGATGTACCTGGGCAGGAGGCTGATATTTGGCACGTGATGTCAGGAAGGTGAGAGAGGGAATCAGAAGGGGTTGGCTGAAAGGCTGGGGCTGGATTTTGCTTTGTTATGGTGTGGGGCCAAGGTGGTTTTTCTGAGGCAGATTGAGAAGAGCAGGAACAAAGGGAGAAAGAAACTGGAGAGAGACACACAGTAGGACACAGAATCACATAATCACAGAGTGATAGGACTTGGAAAGGACCTCTAAAGATCATCTAGTACAACACCCCTGCTGGAACGGTATCACCTGGAGTAAAGCCCACAGGAATATGTCCAGATAGGGTTGGAATACATCCAGAGACAGACGCCAGTGGTGTTAAAGGGCTGAATGGCAAGAAAAAGGAAGAGTCTTAATTCCTTTCCAGGCTCTGGATTGAAAAGTGAGAATTATTAATTCATTTTTACTTCACTTGCCCATGAATAATACTGTGAGAGGGCTTAATCTCAATATACAGAATTAAAGAAGTTGACTACTATTGGTGTGAGGTATATATATTGGCCTGTATCAGGAACAGTGTGGCCAGCTGGACCAGGGAAGTCCTTCTGCCCCTGTACTCAGCACTCAGTAGGCCATGCCTTGAGTCCTGTGTCCTCTTCTGGGTCCCTTAATTTAAGAAAGATGTTGAGGTGCTTGAACATGTCCAGAAAAGGGCAATAGGGCTGGTAAGGAGCCTGGAGCAAAGCCCTGCAAGGAGCAACTGAGGGAGATGGGGGTGTTCAGCGTGGAGAAGAGGAGGCTCAAGAGAGACCTCATTGCTGTTTACAACTACCTAAAAGGAGGTTGTAGCCTGATGGGGTTGGTTTCCTTTCCCAGGTACCCAGGGACAAAACAAGAGGAAACAACCTCAAGCTGCACCAGGGCAGGTTCAGGCTGGGTGTTAGAGAGAAGCTCTTCACAGAAAGAGTGATTGGCATTGGAATGGGCTGCCCTTGGAGGTGGTGGAGTTACCATCCCTGGAGGTGTTCAAAAGGAGGCTGGATGAGGCACTTAGTTAATTAGACAGGGCTAGATGATAGGTTGGACTCGATGATCTTAGAGGTCTTTTCCAGCCTGGGTGATTCTGTGATTCTCTGTCTGAAGTGAATCCAGAGAAGGTCAGTGAAGCTGGTAAAGGGTCTGGAGAACAGGTTTTGTGAGGAGAAGCTGAGGGAACTGGGATTGTTTAGTCTGGAGAAAAGGAGACTCAGGGTAGACCTTCTCTCTCTTTACAACTTCCTGAAAGGAGGATGGAGCCAAGTTGGTGCTGGTCTGCCCCTCTCTAAGTAACAAGAGTCATGATGAGAAGAAATAGCCTCAAGTTGCACCAGGGGTGCTTTAGATTGGCTGTTAGAAGAAACATCCTCACTGGTTCTCAAAGGGTTCTCAAACCCTTTGAGAACCTCAAAAGGGTTCTCAAAGGCTGTAAGAGGATCCCCAGAGAAGTGATTGAATCCCCATCCCTGGAGGTGCTTCAAAGATGCAGAGATACAGTGCTGAGGCATATAGATTAGTAGCAGTCTTGAAGGAATTAGATAATGTTCAGACTTGGTCTTAAAGGTCTTTTCCAACTAAAACAGTCTTATGACTCTATGAATCTATTTTAGAGCTGTGTTGGTTGAAAGAATTTCTTATCCTGTTGGTGAAACTCACACATGTCACTAGTGTGCCATGTTTTCATGGTTCTAATTTTTTAGCATGAGGTTGAATTTTCTAGAGAATAAGTATCACAGTATCACAGTCTCACAATATCACCACCAAGGTTGGAAGACACCTCAAAGATCATCAAGTCCAAGCCGTTACCACAGCCCTCAAGACCAGACCATGGCACCAAGTGCCACGTCCAAACCTGCCTTGAACACCTCCAGGGACGCTGACTCCACCATCTCCCTGGGCAGCCCATTCCAGCAGTCAGTGACTCTCTCAGGCAACAACTTTCTCCTCACATCCAACCTAAACTTCCCCTGGCACAGCTTCAGACTGTGTCCTCTTGTTCTGCTGCTGCTTGCCTCAGAGAAGAAAGCAACCTCCTCCTGGCTACAAGCACCCTTCAGGTAGCTGGAGACAGCAAGAAGGTCTCCCCTGAGCCTCCTCTTCTCCAGGCTAACCAATCCCAGCTCCCTCAGCCTCTCTCCACAGGGCTGTGCTCCAGGCCTCTCCCCAGCCTCATTGCCCTTCTCTGGACATGCTCAAGCACCTCAATGTCCTTCTTCAATTGAGGGGCCCAGAACTGGACACAGTACTCAAGGTGTGGTCTAAGCAGTGCAGAGGGAGAATGAGCTCCCTGCTCCTGCTGGCCACACTCTTGCTGATGCAGGTCAGGATGCCATTGGCCTTCCTGACCACCTGGGCACACTGCTGGCTCATGTTCAGGTGGGTGTCAATCAGCACCCCCAGATCCCTTTCTGTTTGGCTGTATGCTATCGTTGTATAAGTAAAGGTAAAACCATAGTGTGCATCCACACAAGAACCTAATTGGCATAAGCAGCATAAAAAGCATGCACATCAATTTATTTCTGACTCCAGTTTGTTGTTATCATTGCCACAGTGGCTACTACTGGTTTCATAATTTCATTTTTCTGTTTGTTGAATACTATGATCCCATCTGGCAGGTAGCCTTAATCTCTAACCTAGCAGGTAATGAATACTTTTTGAAGACTTATGCCTGAGCCCACTGGTGTGGCAACTCAGCCTCTGCTGAAATCCTCAGTCAGCCTTCATTTTCTTGTACTCTTATCATTCCTTTTCCATGGCTTCCCTGAGTCCCAGCTGTCGCAGCCAGCACATGTTGGATTCTGCTGCCCATCTGTTCATCTACACAGAAAAGCGTGACCACATCCCCACAGCCTCAACCAATTTTGTTCACTTCCTGCTGTCTTTGGATTCCAGATAAAGTTGGGGTTTTTTTTTCCTTTCTTTTTTTTTTTCAGAAATCTTCCCTGCATCTGTCCACTTATGATGTTAATATCTGCACTTTCATTTAGAAGGAGGCTTTAGCATAATTGCACTCTGTTGGCTGTATTTCCCTTCTGAAAATGGCTGTGTAAGTTTGTGACTTGAGACAAGAGGAAGAGCAGGCATTTCTTTGTGTTTGTTCCCTTCAGTCCTGGATGTCTTCAAATTTCAGCTGTCACAGGATGATAGCATTGCTTTAAGATCATTAAGCCCAACCACTACCTAACAATACCATGTCTGGTGCTAAATCACGTCCCTTAGAACCACATCTCTGAGTCTTTGAAACACCTCCAGATATGGGGATTCATAGAATCACAGAATGAACCAGTTGGAAAAGACCTTTGAACTCATCGAGTCCAACTCATCAGCTAACATCATCTAACACTGTGTGCAGTTCTGGAGCCCTCAGCACAGGAAGGACATGGAAGTGTTGGAGTGGGTCCAGAGGAGGCCACCAAGATGCTCAGAGGGCTGCAGCAGCTCTGCTATGAGGACAGGCTGAGAGAGTTGGGGCTCTGCAGCCTGGAGAAGAGAAGGCTTCCCGGAGACCTTAGAGTAACCTTCCAGGATCTGAAGGGGGCCTACAGGAAGGCTGGGGAGGGACTATTGACAAGGTCTTGCAATGACAGGACAAGGGGCAATGGGTTTGAACTGGCAGAGGGGAGATTTAAACTGGATGTTAGGAGGAAGTTGTTTGCAGTGAGGGTGGTGAGGCACTGGCACAGGTTGCCCAGAGAGGTTGTGGCTGCTCCCTCTCTGGAGATGTTGAAGGTCAGTTTGGAGGAGGCCTTGAGTGAGCTGTACTANCCATTCTATGATTCTAATTAACTAAACCATGGCATTAAGTGCCTCATCCGGTCTCCTTTTAAACAGGGATGGTGACTCCACCACCTCCAAGGGCAGTCCATTCCAATGCCAGTCACTCTTTCCATGAAGAACTTCTTCCTAACATCCAACCTAAACCTGCCCTGGTGCAGCTTGAGGCTGTGTCCTCTTGTTCTGCCCCTGGGTGCCTGGCAGAAGAGACCAACGCCACCTGGCTACAACCTCCTATCAGGTAGTTGTAAACAGTAATGAGGTCTGACCTGAGGCTTCTCTCCTCCAGACTGCACACCCCCAGCTCCCTCAGCCTCTCCTCACAGGGCTGTGCTCCAGGCTCCTCACCAGCCTTGGTGCCCTTCTCTGGACACTTTCAAGCATCTGAACACCTTTCTTAAATTAAGGGACCCAGAACTGGACACAGGACTCAAGGCATGGCCTAACGAGTGCTGTGCATGGGGACAGCTATTTCCCTGGAGAGCCTCTTCCAGTCTCTGAGAACCCTGGTTTCACCAGGAAGTTCTTGTATCAAAAATTTATCGATTGCAGTGGTAGCATCAGTATCAAAAGCCCCAGTCATCCATATGGTCCTGTTATCATAGAATCATAGAATGGTAAAGCTGGAAGGGACCTCAAGGATCATCTAGTTCCAACCCCCTGCCATAGGCAGGGACACCTCCCACTAGCACAGCTCACTCAAGGCCTCCTCCAACCTGGCCTTCAACACCTCCAGGAAGGGAGCAACCACAACCTCCCTGGGCAACCTCTGCCAGTGCCTCACCACCCTCACTACAAACAACTTCCTCCTAACATCCAGTCTAAATCTCCCCTCTGCCAGTTCAAACCCACTGCCTCTTGTCCTGGCATTACAAGACCTTGTCAATAGTCCCTCCCCACTTCCTGTAGGCCCCTTCAGATACTGGAAGGCTACTCTAAGGTCTTCTCCAGGCTGCAGAGCCCCAACTCTCTCAGTCTGTCCTCATAGCAGAGCTGCTCCAGCCCTCGTGGCCCTCCTCTGGACCTACTACGAGAGTTATGCTTGATGCTATACCAATGCATGGAAACACAGCCTTCTACCCCAAATTGCTTACAGTATACCATTCTCTGCTATGGATGTCTGCAAAATGAACATCACCTCGAGCCAATTAATTGTTTTACCTAGGCCACCAGAATGTGTTTGTTGCTAGTAACTTTGGTTGACTATTCAATCATGCACGGCCATGCAAAATGAGCGGTCTGGATTCAGAAGCCTTTGTATCACAGCTGCACTCTTCCCCACACATTATTCTATACCATGAGTCCCTGATCTGTGGACATTTGTTTTACAGCCCTGTGTGAAGCACCATGTGTTCTACAGAACAGAACAATAGTCACAGCCACATTTTCAGCCAGTGTGGCTTGGGATTTGGATGTCTTTCCTCTCTCTCTTGTTCTCTTTAGGTCACTGTATTGTTTTCAGAGCTGGCCTATCTCAACAGTCAGTAAGTTACATATGATAGATCTCTGCTTTACCTGGGCTTTGTGTCCTGTGCCAAGAGTTTGTCACAAATGGAAGACATACAGTTTTTTAGAAAAGACAATCCCAGTGAAATGGTAAAACTTAGTTTGTTTTTATGCAGTCCTGAAATCCAAGTGATGAGTAAGCCCACCAGAATACCTGTCTGGCAGTATCCATGACTCTTGTGCTGGTCTGTAAGCCAAACCACTTGAAGTGATGACCAGTGAAAGCAGGACACCATTGCCTGGGAAACCAAATAAATAGAAGCACACAGCCATCCATCACTGCCATCTGGAAAAGATTGGGCTGAACGTCTTCCTGTCAGGATCTGCTACAGTATTTATTTGTGTAGCTGAGCTTTGACTTTGGGGATTTCAGCAAAATAGTCCTGTCAGCGATGATCCAAAGAGAAGATTTGGGTCTGATTGTCAGGCTGGTGTTAATTCCTCTGTCCAGTTGTGAGAAATTTGGATTATACCTGAGAGAAATTT
This sequence comes from Eubucco bourcierii, assembly GCA_013396675.1. Taxonomy (NCBI): domain Eukaryota; kingdom Metazoa; phylum Chordata; class Aves; order Piciformes; family Ramphastidae; genus Eubucco; species Eubucco bourcierii. The sequence continues at coordinate 89,439 of VWZE01024912.1, forward strand.
GGATTGTACCTGAGAGAAATTTGGATTGCACCTGAGAGTTGCATTTCTCTCTTTTTTATTTTTTGTTTTTTCCCCCCCACACATAGGAACTTCACATGTGTGGAAACAACATGTAAGGGATGATCTCATTTTGACCTCCTGTACACACGTTACCAAAGCCCCGTGAACCGTCAGGAGCTGGTGACATGTACAGGTGTAAATGATTCGTGATGGATGACTTTGCCTCTCCAGTATCTGTCTGAACCTGATAAAGAGCACAAGTTTTTGCTTGACACACATAGTCTGATGGGTTCTCCTAACAGAAGACCAACCAAAGATGAAAGGTGGAACAATTTGAAACAGTAAAATTAGGAACACCTGAAAGTACTAACGGACAAGGAGCTTGTGAATCAGCTAAGTAGTTCTGAGGGTGTCACTGTGCTAATGAATGTATATTACAATGCAGTAAACAAACATCTGAATACAGTGATATTTAAAACTGGAAGGTGCACAAACCATACAGGTAGTCTACAACAACCCGAAGGGTGGTTGTAGCCAGGGGGAGGTTACCTTCTTCTCCCCCTGGACTCTGCACTGCTTAGACCACACCTTGAGTCCTGTGTCCAGTTCTGGGCCCCTCCATTGAAGAAGGACATTGAGGTGCTTGAGTGTGTCCAGAGAAGGGCAGCGAGGCTGGGGAGAGGCCTGGAGCACAGCCCTATGGAGAGAGGCTGAGGGAGCTGGGATTGGTTAGCCTGGAGAAGAGGAGGCTCAGGGGAGACCTTCTTGCTGTCTCCAGCTACCTGAAGGGTGCTTGTAGCCAGGAGGAGGTTGCTTTCTTCTCTGAGGCAAGCAGCAGCAGAACAAGAGGACACAGTCTCAGGCTGTGGCAGGGGAAGTTTAGGCTGGAGGTGAAGAGAAAGTTCTTGACTGAGAGGGTTTGGACGTGGCACTTGGTGCCATGGTCTGGTCTTGAGGTCTGTGGTATCAGGTTGGACTTGATGATCTTTGAGGTCTCTTGCAACCTTGGTGATACTGTGATACTGTGAAATGCTTTAGCTGAAGAAGGGAAAAACAGTTTCCTAAATTGAATGGGAAGAAAATTACTTCATAAGAAGAGGAGTCTAATCACTGAAGATGTTGTCTGATATGTGATTTGCCATCTAAGAGGGCTGGGGAGAGGCAAAGAGCAGTTTGGTATAAGGAACCAGGAGGTCATGGAGTGAATTACTGAATTCACTAACTTAGTGAAGAATTGTAAGAAAGGAAAAAGAAAAAACAAGAGAAAACAATTAAGAAAATAAAAATAAAATAGAGGGGATGAAAGAAAATTAGGAAATGCAGGAATTGAAAGAAAGGGAAAAGAAAAAACTAAGAGGAAAATCATAGAATCATAGAATGGTAAGGTTGGAAGGGACCTCAAGGATCATCTAGTTCCACCCCCCTGCCATAGGCAGGGACACCTCCCACTAGTACAGATCACTTAAGGCCTCATCCAATCTGGCCTTCAACACCTCCAGGGAGGGAGCAGCCACAACCTCCCTGGGCAACCTGTGCCAGTGTCTCACCACCCTCACTGCAAACAACTTCCTCCTAACATCCAGTCTGAATCTCCCCTCTGCCACTTCAAACCCATTGCCCCTTGTCCTGTCATTGCAAGACCTTGTCAGTAGTCCCTCCCCAGCCTTCCTGTAGGCCCCCTTCAGATATTGGAAGGCTACTATCAGGTCCCCTCAAAGCCTTCTCTTCTCCAGGCTGCAGAGCCCCAACTCTCTCACTCTGTCCTCATAGCAGAGCTGCTGCAGCCCTCTCAGCATCTTGGTGGCCTCCTCTGGACCCACTCCAACACTTCCATGTCCTTCCTGTGCTGAGGGCTCCACAACTGCACACAGGACTCCAGGTGGGGTCTGAGGAGAGCAGAGTAAAGGGGCAGAATCCCCTCCCTTGCCCTGCTGCCCACACTGCTCTTGATACAACCCAGCACTCGGTTGCTCTCTGGGCTGCACTCACACTGCAGGCTCATGTTGAGCTTTTCATCAACCCAGACCCCAAGGTCCTTTTCCTCAGGGCTGCTCTCAGCCATTCACCACCCAGCCTGGAGTTGTACTTGGGATTGCGCTTAAAATAATTAAGAAAATGCAATAGAGAGGATGAAAGAGAATTAGGAAACGTAGGACTAAACCCTCAACCCCATTCCCATTGCTTACATCTTACCTGAGTTTGGTCCATTTGGGAGTTTATAGAAAAAAAATCATAGTGAAGTAGCATTGGGGCAGTGCAATTTTGATTCTAGCAGATGAGATAGAACAAGCACCTGGGGTCTTTGGTGGGAGAGGGAGGGCAGCGGTGTGCAGTCGTATTGTCCTTTTCAGAATGGAAGAAGTAAAGCTGACAGAAAGCAGGTTCTTCCCATCAGTGTCTTCACTTCTAGTGTTGGATGTGTGGGAGCAGGGAAATCTAGAGCTGTGGCACAGGTGGCCTGGCCTTCAATATATCTCTGAGGATTCATGTGCTCTGAGAGAGCATTTTCTTTCCTCAGAGAGCTATATCATTCCCATAGTCACTATGAACACATGTGAATGGCTGGAGAGCAGCCCTGAGGAAAAGGACCTTGGGGTCTGGGGTGATGAAAAGCTCAACATGAGCCTGCAGTGTGAGTGCAGCCCAGACAGCAACCGAGTGCTGGGCTGCAGCAAGAGCAGTGTGGGCAGCAGGGCAAGGGAGGGGATTCTGCCCCTTTACTCTGCTCTTGTCAGACCCCACCTGGAGTCCTGTGTGCAGTTCTGGGGCCCTCAGCACAGGAAGGACTTGAAAGTGTTGGAGTGGGTGCAGAGGAGTGCCACAAAGATGCTCAGAGGGCTGCAGCAGCTCTGCTATGAGGACAGACTGAGAGAGTTGGGGCTGTGCAGCCTGGAGAAGAGAAGACTTCCAAAAGACCTGATAGTAGCCTTCCAGGATGGAAGTGGGGCCTACAGGAAGGTTGGGGAGGGACTATTGACAAGGTCCTGCAATGACAGGACAAGGGGCAATGGGTTTGAACTGGCAGAGGGAAGATTTAGACTGGATGTTAGGAGGAAGTTGTTTGCAGTGAGGGTGGTGAGACACTGGCACAGGTTGCCCAGGGAGGTCGTGGATACTCCCTCCCTGGAGGTGTTCAAGGCCAGGTTGGAGGAGGCCTTGAGTGAGCTGTACTAGTGGGAAGTGTCCCTGCCTATGGTAGGGGGTTGAAACTAGATGATCCTTGAGGTCCCTTCCAACCTTACCATTCTATGATTCTATGATTGTTATTGCAGCAAATAGAACTAAAAATTCTTCTGTGCAGAAAACTCAGCACGTTTCAGAGTACAAGAAGCAGGCAAAATATGTTCTGAGATGGAAGGTTTGAAATGCAACACATCTGTAAAAGAAAATGTGGGTATATACAACATCAAAACAAGTTACCTAAGACTTGAAGAAGAGATGAGCAGCAAAGGATGAAGGATGATCAAATGCCTAAACCAGGTTCTTCAAAATCTGTTTTTCAAAGGCTAAGGAAGAGGAGCAAACCATTGATGGAGTTGTAGAGAAACAGAAGGTCTCCTCTCAACCTCCTTTTATGACCAGTTTACCCACCTGGTGAGTGCAGGGCAGGCTGTGGATGGAGTCTACCTGGAGTTCAGCAAAGCCTTTGACAGCATCTGCCACAACAAGCTCCTGGCAAAGCTGGCAGCTCCTGGCTTGGACAGATTCACTCTGATATGGGTCAAGAACTGGTTGGAGGACTGGGCCCAGAGACTGGTGCTGAATGGTGCCACATCTAAGTGGCAGTTGCCAACAGTTGTGTGCCCCAGGGATCAGTGTTGAGCCTAGTCCTGTTCTATATCTTTATTGATGATATGGACCAGGGGATTGAGTCCAGCATCAGTAAGTTTGCAGATGACACCAAGTTAGGAGCAGGTGTGGATCTGTTGGAGGCTAGGAGAGCCCTGCAGAGGGACCTGGACAGGCTGGATGGGTGGGCAGGGGGCAGGGGGATGAGNTGGGCAGGAGAGCCAATGGCATCCTGGCCTGGATCAGGAACAGTGTGGCGAGCAGGACAAGGGAGGTTATTCTGCCCCTGTGCTCAGCACTGGTCAGGCCACACCTTGAGTGCTGTGTCCAGTTCTGGGCCCCTCAATTCAAGAGAGATGCTGAGGCACTGGAAGGTGTCCAGAGAAGGGCAGCAAGGCTGGTGAGGGGCCTGGAGCACAGCCCTGTGAGGAGAGGCTGAGGGAGCTGGGGGTGTGCAACCTGCAGAAGAGGAGGCTCAAGGCAGACCTCGTTGCTGTCTACAACTACCTGAAAGGAGATTGTAGCCAGGTGGGGTTGGGCTCTTCTTCCAGACACCCATGGACAGAAGGAGGGGACACAGTCTCAAGTTGTGCCAGGGGAGGTCTAGGCTGGATGTTAGGAGGAAGTTGTTGCCAGAGAGAGTGATTGGCATTGGAATGGGCTGCTCAGGGAGGTGGTGGAGTCACTGTCCCTGGAGGTGTTCAAGAAAAGACTGGACGAGGCATCAATCATTAGGACATGGTTTAATGGCCATGGTGGTGTCAGGTTGCTGGTTGGACTTTTCTAATCTTCATAATTCTATGATCTTATGATAGTAAACAAAGAAGTAAAAGCCAGGCTGGCTTAGTGCCATGGTCTGGTTGATTGGCTACGGCTGGGTGATAGTTTGGACTGGATGACCTTGGAGGTCTCTTCCAACCTGGTTAATTCTATGAAAAACTACAAATTTCTATGAAATTCTATTAAATTCTTCAGGCTAATCAACCCCAGTTCCCTCAGCTGCTCCTCCTCAGACCTGTACTCCACACCCTTCAGAAGCTTTGTTGCCCTTCTCTGGACTCACTCCAGCAATTCAATGTCTCTTTTGTAGTAGGGTCTTGTAGTGCTGCAGAAGACTTTGGCCTGGTCAAAATCAAGTGCTGGTGATTTGCAGGGAACATCTTTGCTCCAGAGAAAACTGGACCTCAGAGTATGTGCAGACAAAGATCTTTCTTATGTTTCTGCCCCTTGCTAAAACTGCTGTGCTTTTCTCATGAGTATGTGCTGCCAAATAGTTTGCAGAGGCAGTGATAGAGAGATGAAGAAATAAATTAAGCAATAAACAAAGGTGAAATTGTGAGCTTTCAGGGATCAAATAATAGCAAAGGAGGTGGCAGGGGGGGTCCACTCTCTTCTTCCTAGTAACAAGTGACAGAATGCCAGAAAATGGCCTTGAATTGCACCAGGGGAGCTTTAGATTGTACATTAGAGAAAAACTTCTTGACTGAAAAGATTCTCAAACCCTGGAATAGGCTCCCCAGAAGGTGGATGAATCACCATCCCTGGAGGGGTTTCAAAGATGCAGAGATGTGGTGCTGAGGGACATGGTTTAGTACCAGGGTGGGAGAGTTAGGTAATGGTTGGGCTCACTGATCACAGTCTCACAGTATCACCACCAGTGCTGGAAGAGACCTCAAAGCTCATCAAGTCCAACCTGATACCACAGCCCTCAAGACCAGACCATGGCACCAAGTGCCACGTCCAAACCTGCCTTGAACACCTCCAGGGACGCTGACTCCACCACCTCCCTGGGCAGCCCATTCCAGCAGTCAATGACTCTCTCAGGCAACAACTTTCTCCTCACCTCCAGCCTAAACTTCCCCTGGCACAGCTTGACACTGTGTCCTCTGCTGCTGCTTGCCTGAGAGAAGAAAGCAACCTCCT